>JAHBCN010009340.1:0-35437 GCA_019359885.1 Listronotus oregonensis | reverse complement strand
ATATAAAAATCTTTGTAATTTTAGGTTAAGTATAGTTAGTAGAAAGTAATAGTTCTGTAATTGTAATTTTATGTTAAATGTAACAATGTGGCTTAAATAAATTAATTTAATATATACAATGTGTTTTATTATTCCAAAATTATGGTTTAAATTACACGAGCTGAATAAAAGGCTCTTCGCTCCACGCCTAAGCCCCAGGCCTGGTGCTTAAGCGTGGGCCCCCCACATGTTAGGTTTGGCTCGTTTGACAGCTGACAGCCGCCATTTTTTAACGCATGCACAGTGCTCTAAAATAGTAGTAGCCTAAGATTCCTAATTATTTATGTATCTTCTACTATACGCAATTTAACCAATACTATTTAATATGCCCCGGTGGCCGCAGGGTTTAAGGCGTTGGGATCAGGACGAGGAGCTAGGTGGTTCGAATCCTGCTAGGTTATTATTTATTTATTTATTTAATTATTTACGTCACTTCTACTATACATCTATTTCACAACAATATCTAATATTCTCCCGTGGTGCAATGGTAGCACAGTGGACTTTGAAGCAATAGGACGGCGGTTCGAATCCTGCTAGGTTATTTATTTGAAGATTTTATTTATTTAATTATTTTCAAACTGACCCTGGTGACCATGATGCCCGTCCCAGATTTGGTTAAAAAAATACCCGACCAAAAAAACCCCGGGTTTGAATTCGTTTCGAAAAGGGTTTTGCCTCCTAAAGTCACAGGCGCCTGTTTCACGGGGAAAAAGGGGTTTTTTAAAAATCCATTTCACGAACAAAAAAAAAGGTGCTTAGGAAGGGATCCCTGAATCCAAACAGAAGGCGGACAAACCCGCTTTTGTGGGGAAAAAGGGTTCCCGGTTTAAAGAAAACGGATAGAACCGTTTTCATAGGATAAGGCCGGAGAAACGGCCTCAGAAGGAATATCTGGTTCCTGTAACAAGGACCTGCTAGCTACCCACTTCACTAAACTGGATGGAAGTCACCGGCGTCAAAAGTGTCATGAACGGAGCCTCTGGGATACAGGGCGACCTTTCAGAGTAATTAACCTTACGCCTGTGCAGGGGCACCGCAGGCGCTGACCACCTCTTTCCCATTACTCGTGGGATCCGTATGGACGACCAAGAAAATAAAAAATAAAAACTTATGGAGAGAGCAGAGGAGGGATTCAGGGTCTTTCTCCAGCGAAACTCCAACACCTCTATCGTGGAGGTCGTGACGGACCATGACATCACTGTCGTTGAGATCATGGCCAGGACGAAAAATCAGGGTGCTGCAAGCCAACCTGCAGCATAGCAAGGCAGAAACAGCAGTCCTTGTTAACACTATGAGGAACTTTGACAACTTTGAACTCATACAAGAACCCTGGGTCTACGAAAGAAAAGTAAAAGGTTTAGGGAACGTGGGTGGATAACTAATATACAGTAGAACATCCGATGTCCCCCGAACGTGCATAATAGTCAAAAAAGACATGAAGATTTCTACTAACTGATTTCTGTTTTAATAAACAATACGCATGACCTAGAAATAATAGCGGATCAAATACAGGACGCCACTACTTCTGCGTACAATGCAAAGTGCCCACTGGTGATTAGAAAGTACTCGAGAAATGGGCCCTGGTGGAACGAGGAACTTACCAAACTGAAAAAGAGGGCAAGGAGAGAATACAACAGGGCATCATCGGACAGGGAATCATACAAAAAGGCCCTTACCTAATCCAACAAGGCATTGAGGAAAGCTAAAAGAGATTCTTGGAGAAGGCACTGTGAGGAAATCGAAGGAACTTACGAGGCAGCCAGACTCCATAAGATTCTTTCCAAAGAACCTCAATCACAAATATTTACTTTAAAGAAACCCACAGGGAATCACACAAGAACGGCAAATGAGACCATGAGAGAACTACTCAGGGCACACTTTCCGGGATGCAAAATAACCAACATGTCACTGGAAGACTGTAAAATTTCAGACCTAGGAAGCCCAGGATACTGCTCCAGGGAGGACTGGCAGGTAGCAAAATCAGTGATAAACGTAGATAAAATTTAATGGGCAATAAACTCATTCGAACCGTATAAATCGCCAGGAATGGATGGCATTTATCCAGTAATGTTCCAAAAAGGACCAGAGCTTTTACTACCTACACTGCGTCTACATTTAAAAGGCAATCTAGCTCTGGGCTATATATTAACAACCTGAAGACTAATCAGAGTAGCATTCATCCCCAAACCTGGGAAAACCGGACAGGATGGGGCAAAAGCTTTAAGACCAATAAGTCTGATGTCGTTCGTGCTAAACACCCTAGAGAAGTTGCTGGATAGGCACATCAGGGAAAATGCACTTAAGAACAGACCTCTACACAAGGACATAGATGCATACACAGCAGGTAAGTCCACAGAAACAGCATTACATGAGCTTGTAGGAAGGGCCGAATATGCTCTCAAATACAAGGAGATACTAAAGTGTGCCTTCCTAGATATAGAAGAAGCGTTTGACAACACGCCCCTTACATCTATCTCAAACGCGTCGAGGCGCAGAGGGATCGACGCAACAAACTGCAGGTAGATAGACTGCGTGCTTAAGAACAGATCAGTATATACTTCAATTCTTGAAGAAACTCTTGTAGCTCGGGTTGAGCAAGGATGTCCGCAGGGGGAAGTTCTGTCCCCACTGCTTTGGAACCTTGTCTTGGACGACCTACTAAATGTCCTTTAACTTGAAGGGCACCAAACATTGGGATACGCAGACGATCTCGTCATTATGGCCCAAGGAAAATTTAACAACACTGTTAGGGATAAAATGCAACAGGCCCTTAACGCAGTTACCAGATGGACACGAAAGGAGGGACTAAACATTAACCCTTCTAAATCAGTCATAGTTGCCTTTACCAAAAGCAGAAATCTAGAGGGCTAAGGACCTCTCACCCTACGATGTGAAACAGTCAAGATTGTGGAAGAGGTTAAATATTTGGGTGACATCCTAGACTCTAAATTTACCTGGAACCAACATCTTCAGAAAACAACCCCAACAGCAGCCATGGAGTGTCTCTTAGATCTTCCACCACTTAACCTCATAGTGATGGGAGAGGCAAGAATGGGCCACTTCCGCTTGCAACAGAAACCAACTGGTGTGTACGCTAGTTTGGGACACAAAAACATAAAAATTCAGGTTGGCAGAACATCCAGGACGAGATAACAGACCAGATGATTCCCCCCAATACTCATTTAACAAAAACTTTGAGGTAAAAATTTTAGATCGAAGTGAGTGGCAGCAACCCGATCTCCCCGGCACGGTTGGACACATCATCTGATATACAGATGGTTCCAAAACCGAGCAGGGAACTGGAGCGGGCGTGTACAGTGAAATGAGGAATTCACAATTCTCCATTCCACTAGAAACACACATTTCTGTATTTTAAACGGAAATATATGCTTTACTGCACTGTGCAAAAGAAAATAATAGGAAGGCTTATAAAAACAAGCGGATCTGCATAATAATAGACAGCCAAGCGTCACTGGGGGCACAAGTAAACTCCAAGGTAACGTCCAAGCTGACATAGGAATGCCAAAAAGAACTGGAAGTCCAGGGAGAACGCAACAGAGTAACTCTCTTGTGGGTACCAGGACATTTGGGAATAAAAGGGAACGAAAAAGTGGATGAGCTAGCGAGGTAGGGATCATCCACACCATACTTTGGACCTGAACCTGCCCTTGGAGTGACCAAAGCCACAGCACGAAGGCAAACCAGGGAATGGATCCAAAACAAACATGTGGAATACTGGGGAAACCTCTCCAAAAGAACGAAGAAAGAACTACTTAGACAAAGTAGGAAAATACTTCGCATAACAGTAGGGTTGCTAACAGGGCACGATAACCTAAGAGGACACCTGCACACGATAGGCTCATACAAAGGGGATCCAAGTTGCAGAATGTGCGACGAGAAAGAAGAAACAGCCTACCATATCCTGTGCGAATGTGGAGCATTAAATCATAAAAGAGAGGCATTATTTGGGCAAGCAGAAATGAGCCAACAGGAATATATCAACCAACCAGTCTTGGTGTTATACAGACTTGTAGAGGAAACAAGACTAATTGGATGATTGGTATAAAAGATAATCGGAGATTAGGCACAAAAAGTCCAAGAGGCTGCGCTGCCTCCGGTAGTGAATCAGGACGGCTCCTAGGGAAGAAGAAGAAGTTTTCGTCAATTTCATTAAATCTCTTGGAGTCTCTCCACTTGCAGAATATATACACTTTCTCACACCTTTTACTGAAAATAAACTGGAAGAAGCTTACTGGGCTGCATTTAAGATATCTCCCGAGTTACTTTTAACAGCCATTTCGATAATGTTGATAAAATTGAATTCACCCTAATAGACAAATTTATCGTACAAATCCATGGTCTACTTTATTAAAAAAAATCTATAATTTATGACTCAAAAAATGTTACCTGCCGGTATTAAAAATACAGTGTAAAAAGTATGATGCTCATAATTTTTAATGGGCGATAGTGGAGCTCAAAACAAGTCGAAAAGCTCATATAACATATGTGTCGAAACTTGACAGATTTTTGTCTAAACGATGTCAAAGTTTAAAGTTTGAAAGCAATTATTTCTGAAAAATTAAACTCTGGTCTTAATCACTTATCAGTAGATTCATATGCTAATAAAATAAACATAGTTTCAAATGTTTCAATTTACAAATAAAAAATAATAAATAATATTAATAATAATTTTTCCCCCAGTTAAAAATGTAAACAACAATTTGCAACGTAGCTACCTAGCTAGAAGCCTTGGTTAGTTAGTTGTAAATACGTGTTTGACGGTCGCGACATTTTTGGTTGTTTTTGAATCGGGAAAAATGCGGATATGTTATAAATTTACAACTGTAGTGTCCAAGAGTTTTTAAAACGAGATGTGTGCAACCGAGAAATCTTATTCATTAAGCAAAATAAAAAAGTGCTGTTTTAAAACATAATAAATGTGTGCTCTAAAAAGGAATATTTAGCCTATTTGTGGTGAGTACAATTATTTTTAAATTACAGATATTAACCAAACATTAATGTATTGTTTTTTTAAATTTAATTTCAAATTAAATATCAAAATAAATTGCAAGAAGTAATTTTTATTATTTGTATATAAATAAACATCTTCTTAAAAAAAGTGAATATGCAAAACTCGCAAAAAACGCTTGACTCGCTTCGATGAAACGCTAGCGGTGTTGCCAATTTTTTTAAACTATAAAAGGCCATATTTTGAAAACAGTTAACTTTTGACCCATATGTTTTTGGCTTTTTCAACTTATTTTAAGCTCCACTATCGCCCATTAAAATCGTGAGCATCATACTTTTTACACCCTGTATAGGTAGTTATCATAAATTCAAATTCTCCGTCAAATACTTATTGTAAGGAGAGACTTATTATTTATTGCCTGAAGATAACTTAGAATTAATTTATTGGATGTGGAAGTTATTATTCTTTGTTATTATCATAATTTTATTTTATTCTGCCTTGTCGAAAAGGTGTATAATCTTATTTAAGAATAAAGCAATATTATTATTATTATTATTATTAACCAGAACGTAGGGTTGGCGCTGACCGGCGCTTAGACTATAGTATAATAAAAACAATTTTTATTATTGAATTTACTAAATAAATATTAGCAGCTTTAACAAGATTAGCTTAGACGGAATAACAGTTCCCTGTTTCTTTGTTTGGTGATATAGTTTATCTAAAGTATCCATGTAATTAAACGATACTTTCAATGTGACAAGCAATAAACTGAAACTGTTTCCTAAAACTTTAGAGCGTCTATGTTTACATAAGAGTTGAGAGGCGCTGTCGGCATTGCCGACTAGAAAGACAAACACAATCAGCCTGGCTGAAGAGACACGTTGTTGCAGTGTTGACACTGTCCGCCAGTAAGTGTTCTTGGTAATAAATTGCAGTAATGCAGTCTATTCATCGGTTTAGGTTCATGTATATTGGATGTCTCAGAGATATTAGAGCAGCGAGTAACATGGAGATAAAGGGCAATAAAGGAAGGTTATTAACGAAATAAATATATAATTAGTAGTCTAGTCGAGAAATGTGTTTCCTGCAAAAAATAGTTAGAAGGTTTCGAAAAATATGAGCGATAGCTTATTCGACGCGGAATGCAAATCTGGGTTTGAGGATTTTTTCTGCCTATAAAAATTCCAATTGTTATTGACAAAAAACGATTTTCGATTTTTGATAATAACTCAAAAACTATAAAAGATAGCGGAAATTGCAAAAAAGGTCTTTGAAGACGAGGAAATTTCCGATAAAAAAGACCTTACTCCCGGAGTTCTATATCCATTATCTATAATTTTAATTTAACGCTGAAAGTGGGCCTTCGCACGACATTTTTGGTTCGCAGGAAATATGCTTCTCGACTAGACGAATTACCTCGCATGCACATGTTTTTCTAGAAACATAAATCTGATAACACAGTTTACACATAATTTTTCCAGTGTTAAATCCGGTATGCCAGAACCTACATTTTTTATTGATTAACCTATTTTGGTCCAAAAATTGTCTTTACAGTCCCAACAATAAGTTCTTGACAGGAAGTTTAAATATATAAAAAATATCTATATTTTTAATTTTAACAGGTAAATGATTAAAGATTTCTTTTGGGTCACAAATTAAAGCTTTTTTCATTAAAGTGGAACATGGATTTGGAAGATAAAGTTGAGAATTTTGTCTAGTATTGTGCGAAGAATTCTTAGTATGATTAAACCGATAATTTTTGTAAATTAATAATACTATTGCTAAAATTTAAATAAAAGTAAGTGTTAAAATTATTTTTAATATAAATAATAGTTTTCATGAGTCTTTAGACCTAGCTTTACAAATATATCTAACTACTAACTTTTGCAATAAAACACTGAATATAATAGATCATGAATTTTCCCAAAACAAATTGTATCTAAAAGAATAATTAAAGTAAAATAATTCGATTTAAAAAAAAAAATTATTTTTAAAGAAACTACTCTAAGGGTATAACCATTTAAAAACAAGTTTACTACAAATTTTTCTTTTTTTTTTAAAATTCAGTTTAAATACAAAAAATTTTTTTAATAGGAAATTTTTATTTAATTTTTATTACATTTGAATTTAAGATATTTGATTTTAAAATACATTTAATTACACAAAATAAAAAATTAGTAATTTTTTTTTTTTAAAATAATTTATAAATTGTAAATTTTCCTTTTATTAACATTTAATTTTCATATAAAAAAATAAGTTCAAAAAAACCAGGAAAAAATTTAAAATTTTACTTTTTAAAACATTAATTTAAAATCAATTTGGATCTTTTTAAAATAATAAACCCTTTAAAAAGGACACCCGAAATCAAAATCTTAGTTTTTTAAAGAATAGAATGATTTAAATACGAAATTTGCTTATTCCAAAAAACAGATATAAATTATTTCCTTTAAACGTGTAAAAATTTCAAAAGAAAAATTGCTTTAAAATTTTATTTTTTTTTTAAAAAAGTTTTTTGTTTGTATATCGGTTTTGTAATTTTTCCTGAAAGTTTTTTTTACACTAAATTATTATTTATTAATTTTATGCTTCTCATTTCGAACACCGACCATTGTAACCTACCAAATAAGTACCATATTGAAAATTATTAAAATTTTGTTAATAAATTCTACGTAAAAATAATTTAAAAGCCCATAGTTCTTGTAGGTCATGGTTAGTGCTGGTTAGTTAAAGCGACTTTTTATTTTCCCCAATTTATAAGCCCTTAGTTCTCTTTGCTTATGGTTAGTTTTGGTTAGTTAAAGTGGCTTTTTATTTACCTGCATCTGCATCCTATATTTAAGCAATAAATATTTTAATATTAAAGTATAAAATTAATTTTAATTTATTTAACCCTATTTTATGAACTATCAGAAACAGAAACCTACCTCAGTTTTTGGTGTACGAAACGAGATGTCAAAAACTGAATAATTAATTTTGTGTACGAAATAAATACATTTGGGGGAAAATTTTAAGGTGTACGAAACGCGAGTTTACATAACAAGAATAAATCTTTCGTTATCTAACGAAAAACCTTATTGAACAATCTAGTATAGTTTGTCTCAAAGTATACCATGTTAGCTTTTGCCTTCATTTATGGATTATACCTGCCGACAACAATAAAACTGCGAATCAGTAGGTATTGAAGGACAGAACATTAGGGACGGACCCTAATAATGTAAAGATTTATAATTTATTGTTTATTTAGGTAAGTATAATCTTAAAATTACATTTTTAATCTTAATATCTAAATCTAATTCTGTTTCAATATTAGAGTTATCATTGAGATTAATTACAATAGGATTTATGTTGTTTTGTATAGAAATGTAAGAGTCCTCAATTTTAATAAAGTGCTGTACTGAATTTTTTCCGCTCTCAACTGGTATTTAAAATTACATTTTTTTTTAAAATTCTAAGGGGATTTTACAGTAGTTAAAATTTTTTCTTTTGATCTTTGATTTTACTTGGTTCCACAAATTCTATGGGGTTAAAAAAAGTGATACAGAGGAAGACGCAAGACAGTATGCCCAGCCTGTTAAGCCCAATTATCACACACATCTTGTTTTTTGTTTGTTTTGTAACTGAATTTAAAATAAATATTTTATGACAAATATTCCTGAATTTCAGTTTTTGAACTTGATGAAGCTGATGCTTTGTGTACTAGACGGCTGTGGTAGCTTGCGTTATCCATGACAATAACACTGTTGTTTGGAATATTTTTATATATTACACTTGTGTCCTCATGATAATCCAAGCTAGAATCCTTAATATTCTTTGCAGACAACAGCAAGCAGTTTGGGACATATCCGTCTTCTGAACCAGCGTGTATTATGGTAATGCGTTTTCCTTTATTTGAAGGTGCTTTCGTCTGACAGTTTTAACTGGAATCAACCCATCCTTTGGATACTGTGTCGTGTGTATTGAACCATGTTTCATCAAGGTAAATTATGGATCTGTTTTCTAACCTATATCTTTCAATTTCTTGAAGGTAATTAAATCTCCAAGTGGGTAATCTGTGCGATTCCATTACTACCTTTCTTTTGTTTATTTTGCGGTATTTAAATCTCATTTTACAAACAACTCTATGGAGGGTGACACGGCTAATATTTGTTTTGGTTTTGTCTTCGTCTAGCTTCTTTTTCAGCTTATCCAAGGTAGAAACAATTCCGCTTTCATAAAGACCACCTTCCTTTCTTCCTTCTTATTAGGTCCTGATCACTATGGTCTATACGGTGAGATTGAAAATCACTACGTTTTTTTTTCTTTTGTTCAATTCTACACTAATAATAATATCCCTTATCGATGATATTGGGTTTTTTTTAAGAAGATAGGTAGGCTACTCACTAAAGTTTCATACACATTTTTCACAACCTGTTTTGCATCCCAATGACTAGGGGCCCCGGGTTTCGGAACGACTTGGTCCTATACGTTTTTTATTGGGAAATTCATTGGCGTGCGTATTAAGGATATATTATAAATAAATTTAAAAAAAATGAAATAAAAAAATAACAGGAGTGTTTCACAGTTTTTTGCATTACATGATATAACTAAAGTCTTTTTAAAATTGGTTTCGGTAAAAAATTTGGGTTTTTTTATAATTTAAAATATCTTAAGTCTACAAAAGCTTCTTTCGACATCAAGCTTGTAACTGAGTAAATCAAAAAAAAATTTTTGCCTCAAAAATATTTTTTTTTTTAAAAATCCTGGTTTTTTTCCAAGATTTTTGTACATACAATTTAATTCACCAATTTTATTGGGAACAGTTTTAAAACTTGTCTATAGTAATTTGAAATACAAAAAATAAAGACACTAGGTGGGCATTTTTTTTTAAATAACTGTTCAATCACATCCGGAAGATATTCAAAATTTTCAAAAATAAAATTTTAAATCAGATTTAACTTTTTGGTGCATTTATAACTTTTACTTTTTCACACTTAAAGCTCATTTTGTAAACTGTGATAATATTTTTTACCCATTGTAATTTATATGGTAATACAAGAAATGTTAACTGCTGATAGCCGTTTTCCCCTACCTTGTAATAGCAGATTGGGGCGGTAAGGCATACACAATTTAAATTTCTTAATACGCCAGGTGACTTAAGAAAAACTTTTTTATTCGATAACTAAAGTATCAATAAGTGGATAAAAGTCAAATTTTTTCATATTCTATGTAGGGCATGAGCAAACATGTCATATTAAGCAATTGGGAAAAATGTTCTTTTAACGTCGTCCTGCATTCAGCATATGCAGCACTATCAAAAGAAACAAAACGCCACTTTTCTAAATACTAGTGACTGACAGTAGAAAAATAATATTTCAACTACAAATTTTTGTTATTGTCCCCTTTTGGGATTTGAAGAAATTTACTGTTAATTAAATATGAGTTTCCAGGTTTGTGATAACTTAAGGTTGCAACTATAATATTAGCAACATATTTTCCCCTTGTTATCAGTGGTTTCATCGACACTAAACCATAACTTTTTTCCTTCCAGATTGTGTGGTATTTTGTCCATGGTTTTTAAATAGACTTTATCAACATAGTTTTATGCAGAGTTGATTCGTCTGAATTGATACATAATGTTCTCGTTCTGTAGATTTGGATGCCCCCGAAAAACTTTTTTCTAAATGTTGTGGACCTTTAACATGTCGCTCAATTTAATACGGTTTCATACAATAAATTCAGAATTACAAATTCTGCACCAAACTCCAACTGCACCATTTTATTAAGCCAGTCAATAAGCCTGATTTGAAAACCAAGCGTAGGTTAATGTGCATTTTCACGCTTCTGCTTAGAGGAGTTCCAGTATAATACCTCCTCTGGCAGCTCCCAACAAAAACAACACTTGGTGCAACTTTTATGCATTTTTTACAGTTTAACTAGAGAGGCCCTGAACTTCCTGCTTTCGTAGTTCCTTCATCCCAAAAAGTGTCGGACTATGAAAACTGCTCCCCCAAAAAAAGGTTTTTCCCTTTCTTCTTCCAGTCTACAAAATTTAAGTCCCATGTGAACAAACTCCCTCTCACCACATTTAAAGATACCACGGTACGTTAGTGCTTGGGCCAAGCCTTTGTGGACGTTAAAAAGAAAAAAACATCCTTTCACTTTTATAAAAAAAAGTAGAATATGGAAGAACACTTCAACTTATTTTTTTTACTTGGCCCCATTATTTTTTTGCCTGTAACCGACTTACACCTGTTTAAATATAACAAATTATTTTGGCAAAAATATAATATGATTTACCTTTGATTTTCCCGATGTAACGGAACTGGTTTTAACGAGTTTACAACAAATCTGCCGGAGAGTTTTCGTATGCTTGGAGAGTTGATTACCACCAACAAAACTATGTTTGTGGGGTTAATTGCATAAAATATGAAAACTAAAAGAGGTGCAATCAAATATTTGTAAATTTATATAGACAAAAAAATCTATTTTAACTTTAATTTATTTTATATAATTTATACAAACATATTATAAAATATCATAGTTTAATTTTTTGTTGTTGCGAAAACTCTTCTAAATTTTTTACTATTGCCACGTCTTTTGTATAATTCTACAAAATCAACCAATAAAAATATCAAAATAAAAAACCCTAAGTACCAAAGGAAGTTGAATTATTATTGCATTTTTATTTGGTATATTCTATATCATTTTAAGCTCGAAATTGTAATGGTTTTTTATCGATGTCCGGTCCCTTACAAAAACGACGACATAGTTATATTCTCGTAAAACAACTTTTTTGAAACGCACAGTAAAAACGGTTATTCAACACTGCCACTAAAATATTAGCCGAAATATACTCAATGGTCAATACTCAAGAAATACCTGGCCCACCCCTGCCATTATGAAATAATGGGTTTACCCAATAGCAATAGGTAAAAAAATCGTTAAAGGTTTATTGGGGTATTGCCCGTCAAAACCCATAGCGATATACTTTGAGACGGACTAGACAAAAGATTCCTTTTTTTTACAAATCCACCTTATTAACCCATTGAAGTGTAAGTTTATTTTTAGCAAATCCTTTCATCTAAATAACAAAAAATTCAGTACATTTCAGCAATTTAGATTTGTCCTTTTGTCGCCATGTTTTGCTTTATTTACCAATCCACCGACTCAAAGTAATATGCATAGCCAGTCTACGTGTCATTTCGTTATCCTAAACACAACTGACTTCGTCGATATGAGCCGCGTCTAGACGTCTGATAATATTTACTGGCATTATCTAAAATAGCGAAAGGTCTCGCTATTCTGAACGACACTTTTATTGGGTTGTCACAGTAAGAGATGCTTTTGGTCTTTAAATTTAAAGACGGGTTCAGCTAAATATTTAATAAAAAAATAATATATATATATATATATTTTTACACAATCGTGCAAATAAAATTATTTCTGGTTCAAAAATAATACCTTTTTTGCATAAATGCCAAAGCTTTGTTGCATTAGTGCAAAAAAGGGCAATTTAAATAGCCAACATGATGCACAATGTTAGTTATTTATTAACATACTAGATATAAGATGCCTTCCGTACGGCTAACGGTAAAAAACACTTTTTTTCTCCATTTTTGTTCCGGGGGCGAAATTCAAAAAACGGGCTTCGTTAGGTTCTAGCTAAAGACTACCACTGTGCCAAATTTCATGATTTTAACTCAAGCCATAACTTCAAAATCACGTGGACAGAAAATAAATATATATAAATATATATATATATATATATATATATATATATATATATATATATATATATATATATATATATATATATATATATATATATATATATATATATATATATATATATATATATATATATATATATATATATATATATATATATATATATATATATATATATATATATATATATATATATATATATATATATATATATATATATATATATATATATATATATATATAAGGTGTCCCAAAAGTAATGGGACACAGAGCAACATCAGATTCCTTGGTCAAAATAATGCAATTTACGTAAACTTGCCTTATCCGAAAGTTAATAACAAAGATACAGGTGTTAAACTTTTAATTTTGCTTTCGTTTTTCTTAATAATTCTTTAACCAAATGACCTAGCGGTACAAAATTTGGGATCTGGGGGTTTTCTAAGGCGAGAAATTTAAATTTGTCCACGCTTTTAATGTTAGCTACAGAGGCGCCAGCTACAGCTACCTCACTTGTTTTAAATGTCGTAACTTTTTTTAGGCTAAGAATATTGACCTGTTTATTAAAAAATAAGTTACTATAAATCCATTTGCATCAAAAATGTATACTTTATTAAAGTCTCTAGGAGCAGCCGTTCTCGAGATAAACGCACTTTAATGGATCTTGCAAATTTTTTATGGAAAATAAATTTTATCCAATTGTTTTCAAACTTTGCATAGTGGTAGTTCTAAACACGCTGATCAAAGGTCTTTCAGGGCACAAAACCCGAAAACGCCTCCAACCCCCCCAAAATCACCCTCAAAGGTCACTGGGGATTTGGGGACTTTTGAGGTGGGTTGAGGCTTTTCGGGTTTTGTGCCCTGAAGACTTTGATCAGCGTGTTTAAAACTATACTATGCAAAGTTTAAAAACTTGGATAAATTTATTTTCTAAAAATTCAAATTCTTTAAAGTGCGTTTATTCGAGAACGCTGCTCCTAGAGACTTAAATAAAGTACATTTTTGATGCAGATGATTTATAGTAACTTATTTTAATAAACAGGTTAATATTCTAAGCCTAAAAATTACGACATTTAAAACAAGTGAAGGCGTAGCTGCGCCCTCTAACAAAATAAGCGGACGAATTTAAATTTTTCAAACCCCAGATCGAATTTTGTCCGCTAATGGTTAAAGAATTATTAAAAAACGAAAGCAAAATTAAAAGTTTAACACCCTGTATCTTGTATTATTAACTTTGGAAACTTAAAGATATTCTGATCTGTTGCTCTGTGTCCCATTACTTTTGGGACACCCTGTATATATATAGAAACAAATGTCTTTATAGTCCGGGAGGCCACCGCAAAAAAGCTGGCCAATAGGAGTACGTATAAAACATTTTTTTATATTACTATGAACTATAGTCAATTCAAAGCCGCATTAGTGCCTCAGCTCAGAGGGTTCAAATTGCATTTTTTTTCCTAGTAGCGGAGTCACCTTAGCCCAAAAAATTTTAAAACCTCGGAACCCAGCGACTGTGTATAAAATTTAAAATAAACTATTGAACTTAATAGTTTATATCCTCTATAAAAATGTTTACCCTTGCGTAATATTTTGTAGAATACAAAATTATAGGTTTTTCTTTACTAAAAATTTTTGTTTTGTTTTTGTTTACGTATCATTAAGGGTTTTTGAGATATTTTGAAGAAAAGGCTATTTATTTCAAATTTACAAAAATGTCTCTTTCACGTTAAGCTCGATTTTTTTCAAAAATATGCACTTTAAACCGGTTAAACTTTCTGAGCATATTACAAATACAAAAATAAAGTGAATTGTAAAGTGACCAAGATTATTTTCAATTAGGGTGGTAATTAGGGGGTGATTTTCACATTTTTCTTAGAAAAACAGAGATCAACTTTATTTTGGCCATAACTTGCTTAATTTTAGTACCAAAGACTTTTGTAAAAAACAAAAATAAAGGTTTTTTTAATTACTTTAAAAAAGGTATTATGAGCTTTTCCCAAAAAATGTATCGTTTTTTGGTTATATTACGTTAAAACTTTTAATGTTGGCATTTGACGAATAAGAACCAACTTTCAACAGGCTATAACTCCGTTTGTATTGTGTCCATGGACATCATAAGCCCACCATTCTTGCTGTTTTTTTATAAGCTACATTTTTGGTAAGAATGATATTTTCGACAAAATGCTTACTTTTCGAGTTATTTGCGAAAAACCGTCTGAAAACGTGTTTTTTTTTAGTTGAAAAATTGACATATTCAGTTGCGAATACCTGGAAAAGTAATGCCTTTTAAAAAAAACTTTATAAAACAAAAGTTGCTTAAAATTAGTCAATCTATTCACTTCCGTACTTATTTTTGATAAAAAAATTCCACCCCCAAGAAGGGGTGGCATTCACCCCCAGGGGACAAGCGGCAATTTTTGAGGGGTAAACATTATTTTAGAGGATATTAACTATTAGGTTCAATAGTTTATTTTAAATTTTATACCCAGTCGCTGGGTTCCGAGGTAATAATCTAAGGTGACTCCGCTATAGGGAAAATGGTAAAAAATCGTTTTTTTTTCAATATAACTTAAAAACTTCTGATTTAGGAAAAATTAATGATCTAATAAAATCACGTAATTTTTGTTTCATAAAATTTTTTGTAACTCTTTTAGTTTTTAATATATTAATTATTAAACTGTAAAATAAAAACGCAAATATCTTTCTAAAAGAGCTACGAAAAAGTGTATTAAACAAAAAAATATGTTTTTTAATAAGCTCTATGAAAAAAATTATATCCACATTAATAAAATAGATAATAAGCAAAAAAGTGATTTTGGTCATTAAATATGTCGCTTATAAGAATATTTTTTTGGTATAAGTAAGTAAACCAACTATTTCCCATCTAAAAATTGATTCAAAATGTTTTATTCATTAAATGAAACAAACTAATACACATGTGCCTCGAGTCAATGGGGGGATAACATGGTGGCACGGATACTTTATTTATTTTTTTGGTATAATAACTGTGCCCATTCCAATCCACTTAAAACTTTAACTAAAAGAAAATTTAAACTATTTTGTTAGTAAAAAAGTGCCTCCTCTATATGGGTGTTATATAGCTGGCAAGACGCTTAACATTTCTCGAACTCTTACGCTACTATGCGTATAGCGCTTATTAATAATTTATAAAGACAGTTACTCGTTCAGAGTAAGTGAAAATTTTAATCATATTTTTAACACCAAAAATTGTTTTTTAGTTTATTTAGCGTTAAACTTTTAAAACTTTTCTCTTATTAAGCTCTCTACTTCTTTAAAGCTTAAAGCCTTTCTTATTTAAATTATTGTATTCCCCTATTTATTAACTACTTTAAAATGTATTCAAATTGAAGTTTAAACATTATTTTAACTGAAAAGAAATATATGCTACGTCTATGTGGGTGTAATATACCTGGGAGGACGCATGCCATTTCTCTATGTTCTATGTTAATATTATTTGTATTATTTGACTGTAAGTGATAATATTGTTATTTATCTAACAAGTGCGGAAAGTGATACTTTTTCGCACGCGACGGCAGTTACGTCAAGGGTGGAAAAGATACTTTCCGTACGTGTTAGGTACAACATTTTTTCTACAAGTGTGTGGAAAAAGTCAAACTAAACAACCATTAGATAATATTTATTTTTACCATTACTACTTATTATTATTATTAACAACATTAATCGTAAAAGAACAGTTGGTAGCATTTTGGGCCTTGAGTACGTTTTGCTATGTTCAAAGGTAGATAAATTTTGGGATAATATTTTGTTTGATAAGTCCTTCTTGAAACTTGTAGAGCTTTCTAGGTAGCCTTCTGCAACAGATGATGACTTCCAACCTCCAAGTCTTTTAATATTCGTTATGCCTTCACCAGAATTAGCTAACATAGTAGCTGAGGAACGGCGAAAGCTATGTCCCGTGTAAAGTTCTGGGTTTGGAAGACGTAAATAGGCAGCTATTTCAGAGCGCATCTTGCCAAAAGTATTTATTCCTATGCACTGGACAGCACAAGCCATTTTTTTGTAATTAACAAAAAATCTTCTGTGTGGTGTTTCGGGCTTTCGTAAACTGGAATACTTTTTATACAAAGCTAGATATTTTTCATTTTCAATTTCCTCGGAAATGACAAAACTTCGGCTAGAATGGTTTTTGGAGTCTGGAATATTTACAATTAAAAGATTCCCCTTATCGTCAATACCATCAATGCTAATTTTCATCAATTCTTCTTAATGACACGCACCAGCTAGTCCAAAAATTATAGCTACCTTCATCGCTAGATAGACATCATTTGGAGCATCATTAATAAATTTTGCTATTTCATCTTTCGAGAAAATTTTGGCCTTCTTGGGTCTAAATCCCACATTTTGCTTCTTCAAAAATGATGAATATTTGCTTAAATCCATGTTCTTTTCGATCTTAGTGACACTTTTTAACATGGAATACCTTGACCATCAGGTATTGGGTTTACATGTTTTAGCAAGTTCCGCGAAATATGCCATAAAAAATTCTTCTTTCATACTTTTGATTTTTTTCTTGCCACACCAGCTTGTAAATGCTGTATATTCTTTCTCGTACCTGTGCCTCGACTTGGACGGCAACAAATCTAAATTTGCTATTTCGGCTGCTTTGAGAATGGATTCAGGTAATTCCTCGTCAGAAGACTCCATGGGAAACGTTTTTTATTCAATATCGACGATACTGATCAGAATGTACTAAAGACACTTTTAATTATCGATGACTTTTAATGACTTTGATCTTTTATAATATGGACACCGGTCAAAACTAAAAATCTGACAAGCAAGTTTAATATATACCAGGATGTTTGAAACAATGTTTTTAAAACAATATTAATTTTTAGTGAATATTTCGTTGATTTTACACCTAATTTGTACAAATAAAAGAAAACTATGCCAATAATAGAATTATACTAAGTTAAACTTCAGAATTAAAAACATTTTAAGTACCTGTTTAAGTGGGAAATTTGCAAGGGTTTACTTTTCCGCACTAGTGCGGAAAAGTGATTATTTCCGCACTAGTGCGGAAAAGTGACACTTTCCAAACTAAATTGCGTGCGGAAAAGTGCTGCTTTCCACACGCTAGTAGAAAAAAAATATTTTTGTGCAAAAAAAGTGTCCCTTTGCACTTGTTGTAAAAATAAATATTGTTTTTATTACATTTATCAAATTATATTATTTAATTTATAGGACATTTAAAAAAACTTACATAAACCGTTTTTGTCAATAGTTTTTTGCGAATAACATAAGTTTTTTTTTTTTTCAAATATACTGCAAAGGCACGTTTACACCCTTGCTGCGTGCGCAGCCTCGCAAGTGTTGTGATCATGATGGACAAAAGTTTGTGTTGAAACGGGCGCAGTGGGTTTAAGAGTCTTCTAACTAACCACAACTGACCACTAACAGTAGGCCTTGTATTTTTTTTTAAAATTTTTTTTTTTTTTCCCCCAAAAATTTTTTTTAAAACCCTTTTTTTTTAAAAAAAAAGGAAAAACCCCAAATTTTTTTTTTGGGGGGGGGGGTTTTAAAAAAAAAAAATTTTTTTAAAAAAAAAACCCCTTTTTTTAAATTTTTTAAAAAAAAGGGTTTTTTTTTTTTTTTGGGGGTTTTTTTAAAAAACCCACCGGGGTTTAAAAAAGAAAAAAAAAAATTTAATTTTAAAAATTTTAAAAAATTTTTAAAAAAATTTTTTTAAAAAATTTTTTTTTTTTTTAAAAAATTTTAAAAAAAAAAAAAAATTAAAAAATTTTTTTTTTTAAAAAAAAAAAAACCCTTTAAATTTTTTTTAAAAAATTTTGGGGGAAACCCCTTTTTTAAAAAAAAAAAAAAAAAAACCCCTTTTAAAAAAGGGCCTTTAAAAAAAAAAAAAAAATTTTTTTTTTTTAAAAAAAATTTTTTTTTTTTTTAAAAATTTTTTTTTTTTTTAAAAAAAAAAAAAAATTTTTTTTTTAAAACAAAAAAAAATTTTTTTTTTTAATTAAAAAAAAATTTTTAAAATTTTAAAAAAATTTAAAAGGGGGGGGAAAAAAAATTTTTTTGGCCGGGAAAAAAAAATTTTTTGAAAAATTTTTTTTTGGGGGCCCCCCCAAAAATTTTTTTTTTTTTTGGGGGGTTTTTTTTTAAAAAGAAAAAAAAATTTTAAAAAAATTTAATTTTTTTTTAAAAAAAAAAAATTTTTTTTTTTTTTTTCCCCCCCCAAATTTTAAAAAAAAAAATTTTTAAAAAAAAAATTTTTTTTTAAAAAAAAAAAAAAGTTTTTTTTTTTGGGCAAAAAAAAAAATTTTTTTTTTTTTTTTTTTAAAAATTTTAAAAAGAAAAAAAAATTTTTTTTTTTTTAAAAAAAAAACCACCCCAAAAAAAAATTTTTTTTTAACGGGGGAAAAAAAAAGGGGGGAAAAAAATTTTAAAAAAAAAATTTTTTTTTAAAGGGGGGGGTTTTTTTTGGGAAAAAATTTTTTTTTGGGAAAAAAAAATTTTTTTTTAAAAAAAAAAATTTTTTTTTTAAAAAAATTTTTTTTAAAAAAATTTTTTTTAAAAAACCCCCCCAAAAAAAAAAAATTTAAAAAAATTTTTTTTTTTTTTAAAAAAAAAATTTTTTTTTTCCCGGGGGGGGGGTTTTTTTTTTATTTTTTTTTTTTTTAAAAAAAAAAAATTTTTAATTTTAAAAAAAAAACCCCCCAAAAAATTTTTTTAAAATTTTTTTTTTTTTCCTTTTTTTTTTTTTTTTGGCCCCCTTTTATTTTTTTTTTTTCCCCAAAAAATTTTTTTTTGGGTTTTGGGCCTTGGGGAAAAAAATTTCCCCCCTTTTTTAAAATTTTTTTTTTTTTTGGGTTTTTCCAAAAAAAAAAAAAAAAACCCTTCAAAAAAATTTTAAAAATTCCAAAAAAAAAAAAGGGGGGGAACCCTTTAAAACCAAAAAATTTTAAAAAAATAAAAAATTAAAAAAATTTTTTTTTAAAAAAAAAAAGGGGGCCCCCCCCAAAAAAAAAAAAAAAAAAAACCCCCTTTTTTTAAAAATTTTTGGGGAAAAAAAAGGGGCCCCGGGGGGGCCCCCCAAAAAATTTTTTTTTTCCTTTCCAAAACCCCAAAAAAAAATTAAAAAAAAAATTTCAAAGAGGGGTTTTTTAAAAAATTTTTAAAAAACCTTGGAGTTTTTCCCCCCCGGGAAAAAAAAAAAAAAAGGGGGAAAAAAAAAAAAACCCCCTTTTTTTTTTTTCCCCCCCCAAAGGGGGGGAAAAAAAATTTTTTTTTCCCCCAAAAAAAAGGTTGGGGGGAAAAAATTTCCTTCGGGGGGGAAAAAAAGGCCCCGGGGGGGTTTTTCCAAGGGGCCCAAAAAAGGGTTTTTGGGGGCCAAAAAAAATTTTTTTTGGGGGGGAAAAAATTTTAACCAAACCGGGTTTGGGGGGGGGGGGGGGGCCCCGGGCAAAAAAAAAAACCCCCCCCCAAAACCCCCCCCGGGGGGGGGCCCCGGGGAAAAAAAAATTTTTTGGGGGCCCTCCCCCTCCCTTTTTTTTTGGGGGGAAAAGGAAAAACCCTTTGGGGAAAAAACCCCCCGGGGGGGAAAAAAAACCCCCCCCCCCCCCGGGGGGGAAAGGGAAAAATTTTTAAAAAAAAAACCAACCCCCAAGGGGAAAAAAAAAAGGGGGGGGGGAAAAATAAAAAAACCCTTTTCCCCCCCTTTTTAAGGGTTGGGTTGGAAAAAAAGGGGGGGGGGGGTTTTTTTGGGGGGGCCCCCCCAAAAAATTTTTGGGGGGTTTTTTTTGGGGGGTTTTTTTTTTGGGGGGAAAAAGAAGTTAAAATATTCTCCGTTAGTCAAGCAGCTCTAAAACTTTTGAATCCAGCCGGTCAATTCGAAAACCGTTTGGGAAATTTCAAAGTGCGCTGACCAAACTGGGTCAAAACAATAAGATTACACTACTTGGATACCTGGAAAACCGGCATAGAGGGTTTAAAGAAACCGCAGACATCCCTTTCCAAAAAGGAGGGCGGAAACAAAGTTCACAGGGCCGGAACCGGTATCGGTATATCTTATGGAAGGCCAAGCAGTTCATATCAGCTTGGACACAAAGAGAAAATCTTCGGTACTGGCATGGACTTCCGGGTCTTAGGCACTCGAAGGCCTTCATAAGCCCACCGAACCAACAATGTACTGTCAAACTACTGAAGCAATCAAGGGTACACCTTAAAACCCTAGTGGGACTATACACGGGACACTGCAGATTAAAATACCACATGAACAAGATAGGCCTAGCGGAAGACGCCGAGTGCCGCATGTGCATGGAGGGGGATAAATCGGCAGAACACATACTGTGTTCGTGCCCAGCAATGGCACGACTAAGATTCGCAATCCTCGGCAATGACACCTTGTTGCCGGGGAGGTGAAAGATCTCTCTCCCAACAGGATTATCAGATTTATTAGGAGTCTGGACCTGGTGGGAGAAATATAAAAGGGTGTGAGCCACAATAGACCGATCGGTCGCGGTGGAAGGGTGTTATACCCATTCAATTTCAACCTACCTACCTACCTACCTATCAATTCATCGCAATAGCGTAAACATAACGCTCACGTTCCTCCGAGGGGTTTTTGACTTGTGCTTGCAAAACTACCCCGACAAGACAGGCGAGAGGAGCACGAGTGAAAGCCCGTTATATCGATTTCTGCTGTCCGCGCCCTTGCACTTGGAAAGTTTAAATGAGGTATTAATGGTTGCATGAGGGTGGAACTTCGTGTTACTATATTTGCAAGGGGATCATACAGGGGGTCCCAACTCTATTTATGCACTAAATATTTCTGCCCCTGTACATGATACAAAAAAAAAATTAAAATAAAAAAATGTGTGTTTGGTTACGCTTATTTTATTAACAGTATTGGTAAATATACAGGGTGACCCAAAAACAGAATTTTTATTATTAAGTACGGTTTTTTACATGGAACTTCCTGTATATTTTGTCAAATTTTGACTCTTTATTAAATTCGTCATCAAAAATCTCATCACACTCTACATCAATTATTGCTGGTTTTTAAGATGACGAACTATAATTGTTGTATTATCAGATTTACACAGTAATAATTAAAAGCGATTAATAAAGAATAAAAACAATTAACATAACATCCTATAGTAAATGTTTAAGTTGCTGACACTTTTTTAGTACTATTTTCTGTCATAATTATTTTAAATATTTTTTTTTACTGTCAGAGTGACCAATTTAGTCCCTTTATTAGTTACTTAATCATCTTAAAAACAATCAATAATTGACGTGTAGTCTATTGGACATTTTTGATGTAGATTTGAATGTAGAGTTAAAATCTGGCAAAATATATGGGGCGTTCCATTTAAAAAGCGTACTTAACAATAAAAACCCCGTTTTTGAGACACCCTGTAGATTTACCAATACTGTTAATAAAATTAACGTTACAAAACAATCATCCTGCGTTGTCTCGAAACCAAAATATGATTTTTACATAGATCTAACTAGTTCCTAAAGTTAAAATTTGATTACTTTATTGCTTTTATATAGTCTAAGGGCCGCCGGTGGCTGGCAGACCAAACGTATTTTATTAAACTGAAATTTTGCTCAGTATTATTTATACAAAATACACACAGACAATATACTCTTAAGGCCTATCAGTAGTTCTAACCCACGACTGCAGTGGAAAAATACCTGTTGGACCTGATTAGACCATTAGTCGATGAATCACCATCTTTTGTTAAAAACTCTAGTCATTTTGTTAATATTTTCAAAAATGTAGAAATAGAACCAGACGATACTTTTGTAAGCTATGATGTAGAAAGTCTGTATACAAATGTGCCAGTAAAAGAATCTTTCAACATTATTCGAGCCAAGCTTAACGAAGATGACATACTGGTAAAACGCCTCACCCTGCCCCTGGAGTAATGGAGTTGTTGGAGCTGTGCCTTCGTAGTTCCTAATTTCAAGTGAAAGAGAGGTACTATGCACAGGAAGATGGACTTCCAATGGATTCATCGCTCCCTCCAGTGCAGTAATAGCAAATATTTATATGGCATGGTTTGAGGAACACGCAATTAAAACTGCATTAATCAAACCAAAAGTTTGGCTGAAATATGTTGACGATACTTTTACTGTATGGCCAGGTAATGACGAAGAACTTAAAGGTTTCTTAAAACATCTAAATTGTCTCCGACCCTGTATCAAATTTACAATGGAGAAGGAGCGAAATTCGGTTCTACCTTATCTCGACGTTCTAGTCAAACGAAATAATGGACATATACAAACCTCGGTATACAGAAAACCTACCCACACTAGACAATATTTACACCAGAATTCTAATCATTCTAACGGAACCAAACTAGGGGTCATACGTACCCTATATAACCGCGCATTGACCTAGTGTAACAGTAAGGAATCCCTGAAAGATGAAATAAATAATATAACTAGGGATCTCAAGCAAAACGCCTACAGTGAGAGACTGGTTAAAGAAAAGATCGACAAATATCAAGATAAGACAAAAAACTCTAACTTGAACAAGACTTTACACCAGGGGTCTCCAAACTTTCCAGCCTTAGGGCCATACTGATTACTCCAGTAAGTTCCGAGGGCCAAAACCATATTATCATTGTTGCCGGTGGTAAGAAGTGAAATAGTCCACTGATGAAAAAAAAAGTCCGAAAAAGTACACAACGTTTAAAAAAGGCTGCAAATCGGACTAAAGTCCGCAAAACGGCAACACTGCATATTATTAATTTTCCTGTCATTATCTGTAATTTCTAGATTAGTCGTAGAGTACGAGCCATGAGGAGTAACGTGACACGACATCTGGTGGACACAAGCGGAAATAGGTAGTACCTTCTATCGCTAACAGATGGCGCTAATAGCACGTACAGAATAATCTCGTTGGTTCGAGAAAGTTCTGGTGTCTTCCACTCACTTCTAGATGGCAGTAATTGGAATATATAAGAAGGCTAGTGGCGCAACCACAAGTCAGTTCCTATGACACTGTTGTTAAATAAAATATTGCATACCTCCTTAAAACGTGTTTGTGCGTGTTTAAGTTTAAGACATCTTTATAACAGTATTTTGATTTGAATTGTTGCTTTTGTGTGTGAATTAGTAGTATGGAAAAGAAGCGAAAAATTGATAGTGAATGCAGAAAATTCAAAGATCAGTGGAACATTCAGTATTTCGTAATTGAGTCCAGTAACAAGGCGCTATGTTTGATTTGCAATGAAAGCATAGCCGTTCTCAAAGAATATAACATTAAACGTCATTATGAAACAAAACATTTTCAAAATTACTCAAAATATACAGGAAGTTTGCGGACAGAAAAATTCGAAGCTATGCAGCGCGGATTGAAATCGCAGCAATCTTCATTTACAAAACTCAAAACTGAACAAGAGGCTGCAACTCGTGCCAGCTTTCGTGTGGCTCTTGAAATTGCAAAACGTGGAAAACCATTCACCGATGGAGAAATGATCAAAGAATGCATAATTGCAGTAGCCGAAGAAATGTGCCCTGAAAAGGTAAATTTATTAAAAACTGTCAGTATGTCAGCAAACACTGTGGCTCGAAGGGTAGAAAACATCGTTGAAAATATATCCTCTCAACTGTTCGACAAAAATGGACATTTTGAGTGGTTTTCTTTGGCCTTGGATGAGTCAACGGATGTGTCAGATACTGCTCAGGTGTTGATTTATATTCGAGGAGTAGATAAAAGCTATGAAGTGCACGATGAACTTCTTGATATGTATAGTATTCATGGCACAACTACTGGTACAGATATTTTTAAAGGAGTTGAAATGGCCATTAATCAAAAGAACCTTCGATGGAAAAACTTGAAATGTATTACAACTGATGGAGGCAAAAACATGAGTGGGAAAGATAAAGGAGTGGTCGCTCTTGTGTCAAAGGCTGTAGAAAATGACGGTGGTTCAAAACCATTAGTCTTACATTGTATCATTCATCAACAGTCTTTGTGCGGAAAATGTTTGGATATGTCTGACGTTCTGAAACCAGTCATATCAACTGTTAATTTTATCAGATCTTTGGGCTGAATCACCGACAATTCCGACAATTTATTGAAGAGATTGGAGAAACTGACTTACCTTATCATACTGCCGTACGCTGGCTTAGTTGTGGGAAAGTCCTTCATCGCTTTTTTGAACTTCGAGCAGTGATCGAAATTTTTTTGAATGAAAAGCATCGCCCTCTTACTGAATTACAAAACAACGCATGGCTGTGGAAGTTAGCATTCTATGTTGATTTGACA
This sequence comes from Listronotus oregonensis, assembly GCA_019359885.1. Lineage (NCBI taxonomy): Eukaryota > Metazoa > Arthropoda > Insecta > Coleoptera > Curculionidae > Listronotus > Listronotus oregonensis. Next base: position 10,445 of record JAHBCN010009340.1, on the reverse strand, counting down.
AAACATGTGAACGAACTGAATTTGGGATTGCAAGGAGAAAACCAGCATCTTCCTGATTTATACACTAATATCAAATCATTCCGGAAGAAATTGAGACTGTTTCAATCACAACTACGAAGTAAATGTTTTTCACATTTTAAAACATGTGAAATATTCAGCCACACTACTGAGACTGAGTTTCCTATCGATTTTGCAATCGAAACTTTGAGTGTTTTGAAGATAAATTTTTGATACTCGTTTCTCGGACTTTGATGCCATTGCGAATCAAATTAAGATTTTTCAGAATCCTTTTGATACTGACATTGAAACCCTAGCCCCGGAACTTCAAATGGAAATGATTGATCTACAATGCAGTGATATAATTAAGAACAAATATCAAAACTCATCTTTGTTGGAATTTTATAAGAGTCTTCCACTGACACAATTTGATAATTTGCATAAATTTGCTCGTGGTCTGTTTTCTGTTTTTGGTACTACTTATTTGTGTGAGAAAACCTTCTCCAAAATGAAGTACACAAAAAATGTTTACAGATCGAAATTAACTGATGAGCATCTTAAATCTCTTTTAATAATTGGTACAAGTAAAATTAGTCCACAACTACAAACTATTGTCAGTGGAAAATCTCAATTACATAAATCTCATTAGTATTTCATATGTCATTATGTTTGTTATAAGTTATGTGATTATTTAAAATGTATAAAATGTTAGTTGGATTCATTTCAATAATTTGTTAGTTATTATATACTGAAACAAAAATACCACTCGAAATTAGAGCTAAAGAACACAAAAAGCATACGAAACGAGGTGAAACGTCGAAATTAAAGATTGCCGAACACGCATGGACAAAACAAAACTAAAATCATTAATAAAGAAACTTACTGAAAGAAAAGAAAAATTGAAAAAGGTGTAATAATTGCAAACAACCAAAATATATTTAGCAAACCTAGTGTCGACATTCCGAATATCTGGCAGCCGTACAGTGGATGGGGAAAAAAAAGGTGTTTGACCTCCGGATAATTTTGTACAGTTTCAATTTTTATGAAAATTTGAAATTAGGTTGTTTTCACCCTCTAGATCACAGTTTATATATGCTTAGGGTGTGCTTTTTATTTTTAGGGGGTAAAATCCACCCCTTATGCTAAAAATTAAAGAACCATAGAAGGAGACCTTATGTAAATTAAAATCATAGCTAAATATGTAAAATTAACCTATTTTTATGTTGTAAGTTTTATCTAACATTATATTTGTAACGTTTCAACCCTTAAAAATCACCCTTTATAACGAAATTACAAAAAAAATGTTTTTTTCATTTTAAAATTATTTAATAACGCTTTTATTGTTAAATGTTTTTTAACAATTTACGGTATAATAAATATTTATAACTATCATAACTTAACCTTTAAATAACCACCCCTTATGAAATTTACAAAAAAAATTACAATTAAATCGATTTGATGATACATAATAATTATAGTCCCGGAAATGAAGCTAAAAAATGGCAAAACCTCGCAATTTTTTTGTCCTGCATCGATTTGCATAAAAATTTGGAATTAGGTGCTTTAACCCTCTACTGCAAATTCTATTTCATGGTAATGTACCCTGTTTGTTTTTTAAGAGTGAAAACTACCCCTAATTGTCAAAACTTATAGAATAACATTTTAAACCTTAAGATGGGAAAAAGTTGGTTTTGGATTAGTTGATTAATGATTGTTTTATGCTTTGGAATATAATTTTAAAATATTTTAACCCTTAAAAATTAACCCTTGTTAGAGCTTAAAGTAAAAAAATATTTACCCAAAAAAAATTATTCATTTACCATAGTAATTTAATTTTAGAATGCTGTTGCTTATAATATGTACTAATTTCATTTCGCAACTTTTCGGCCCTTATAAATCAACCCCTATTATAGCTTAATTAAAAAAATATATATTTATCCACAAAAAATTAATAGCTGGACAGATTTAATAATTAAAAATATGACTGCCTGAAACATTACCAATTTCATTTTTATGCAAATTTCTAATCCTTAAAAACCAACCCTTGCAACATTGCAATTCTTATAAACCAATATAATAGATATAAATAGAAAAAGAAAGTAGAATTACATACAAAGATTATACCGGTAAAGTACAAAGTATACCGGTTTTATAGAATATTATGCTCCGAAGTGGGCTATTCGAATTTTTCGAAAAAAAAGTTGATTGGTTTTTTAAACATAGCTTCTTTAGTTTTAATGATAGAAAGTTTTTTCAAAAATATCTCTGTAGGGTTTTTTAAAAGCTACAAGGCTATGTAAATTAAATCCTTTTTAATTCCTTAGTTTTAAAATGGAATGAGTTTAAAGGGCTGGAATAAGGTGGTGCTCGCGCGTAAATAGAAGCTTTAAACGGTCATATCTGGCCAAATATTTATTTTACAGAAAAATCTATGTAATAAAAAGTCTTTGTTATCAAAAAAGCTATAATTCAGCACTTTAGCATTTTTTCGTAACTCCAGTATTTTTGGAATTATTTTAAAGAAAATGGTTATTTGCGGAAAATCGTTTTTCACTTTAAGCTGCAATTTTTCTAAAATTAAGCATTATAATCTGGTTAAACTTCTGGGACGTATTAATAATACATATATAAAAAGAATTACAAAAGGTACAGATCTATTTTAATTAAGAGGGGAATTAGGGGGTTGTTTTTAATGATCTTGTCGTAGAAAAAAGTAGGGACCGACCTTATTTTTATTATAACTCGCTCAATTTTTATGCTTAAAACTCTTTTTTTGTTTTAAAAAGAAAGGTCTTATTATACACTTTAAAAAAGACATTAATGTTTTCCTTGAAAAATGCAAACTTTTCCCGCTATTTGACTTTGAATCTTTCAAATTTAGCATTTGACGAACAAAAGCTAACAATTAACAAGCCGTAGCTCGGTCTGTATTGGTTGCAGAGAAGTAGTTAAAAAATATTTTTTCTAGTTTTTTTATAAGCTACAATTTTGCTTTCTACAGTTTTTTTTATAAAATACATATTTTTAGAGTTATTCGTGAAAAACCCATTAAAAACGTCGAATTTTTCGTCGAAAAACTTTTACTTTCCATCGCGAATAACTCGAAAAATATTAGTTTTACGAAAAAAAATGTATGGAACATTTTTTACTTTAAATTAAGTTCTTTATCGATTCCTGTAGTTAAAATGTAATAAAAAATTTCCACCCCTAAGATGGGGTGGCAACCACCCCCATGATAAAAGCACACCTACCTTTTGTAAAAATTTCAGGTAAATCCATGCAGGACAAAACAATTCCTAGCCAAAATGCCTCATTTCCTGTACTATTGCTAAACCGTTAAAAATCGGTCAAGCTTCGTAGCTTTTAAGAATAAATTTTAGTTATCACTTGAAAACGATTGGAGATACATTACTTATTAAACCGTTGTGTATTAACAAAGATAATACTACTACGGATAGATGGTTCATTTAAATGGGGCGTTTTGAATCAGTTCGGAGATATCAATGCTTCCGTAAATGCGAATAAAAGTAAGTCGGTAACCCCTGCCCCAGTGAAACGAGGTACGAAACCATGTGCGACATTGCCAATGTCTGTCGCTTGTACCTTATTCGGAACACGAAGTAGTGAAAGCGGGCGGCTAAACGGATTGTGTATTTTCTAGTCGCGTTTCATCACGCCAATAATAAAGGCCTGCCGGCAACACTGTTTAACTTTCGTTCAAGGATAGCGCGAAAATCTCTCGATGGACATCGGCTCGCGTTAGCCAAAGTCCATTAGGGGTATCAAAAATATAGCATTGAATGGTTCATCTTATCCGTAGTAGTATTATCTTTGGTATTAATCAACAAATGAAAACTAAGTAGTCCAAGATTTTAATGTTATAGAAATTATTATATTAGAATTGTTTAATTTTTTTTATTAATTAAATAAATTATTTATTTTTATATAGAAGCAAAGCACTTTTCGATGTTAATAAGAAAAAATATGTTCTACCGGAGCAATAAAACGCAAATTGTACAAAATTAGCAAGTTTATTACAACTTGAAAATAAAAAAAAGAACCGAGTGTAACGAGCATTTTGTCTAATTGCTCCTAATTTGATACACCAACGCCGGTCCCAGACGAGAGTTATACTGCATCGAGGGAAAGGAAAATTGCATCAGTCCGGAAAAGTTTCATGTAGACGATGGAAAATTTCACGGGTAAACTTCAGACAGCCTTCATTAAGTAGAAAAACAAGAAGAAAAATGATCATGAACGTGTGCATACATGTACCCAGGGAAATTAGTAAGCCGGGCGAACATTGTTATTGTCGGAGCTTGCACGGAAATGCAGCTTTTTTATTACCTGAAAAGTTGCGTCGTATGTACTTTTTAAAATTTTATGTGTTGTGCACTTCATATGTAAACATTTTCGTATAAAATTATGGTATAAAGTAAAAACGGTATTTTTTGAGCTTTTCGCCGTTTATAAAGTTAAAGAATCTTAATGCACTGAAAAAAATGTGTTGTTTAATAAACATAATTTCGCAGATTTGTTATTTGTTATAAATAAAAGACCTTATCTTCACTAAAAGATTTAATTTATTATTAAACCTGCCCTTCTGGTTAAACAACTATTATCGAGGGTCAGTTTTATATCTGAATATATGTAAATGTATAACACTTATGAATAAATGGAAAAATAAAACCAAACTTACATCACTTTGGCACATGGTAAACTGAGTCAAAACACAAAAAACATACATTTTACAAAGGTTCACAACAATAATTAAAAACAAACAATAACCAAAACAGTAAAATATAAACATTCAGTTCCCAATCAGTCACTTCTACATTTTCGTAAAATAGACAAATAAAATATCTCATAAAAATACAGTTGTGTCACAGCCTTCTATAACAAAAGAGCCATGAAGCAAGAAAGGCAACGTTGCAAACAACACTGCGCCCTGGGCTGGTTTAACTTAATGAGTTCTAAGCAGATTGCGCTAAATAAACATTTTTTTATAAATTTTAAACAAAATACAGGTATTATTTTAAAAATAAACATAATTTTAAATACTATACTATATGGCCCTAAAAAACACTAATGTGTCCGGAAAACCTAGGCCATATTAGAATATTCGGAACCTATTATTATTTTTTCAAATTATTGCTAGACTTTAAAAAATATTAATTTTTATTCTTATACTGTTTAACTGTTTTTTGCAAATAAATTAATGTAACTTTTAAAACTTAGCTAAAAGTGTATTAATCAGTAATTTTTGTGATAATTATAATCAACCGAAAACAACACATATCTAAAATAATATTATTAAAAAACATAATCTGTACTTAATAAGGAAGACAATTTTAAAAAAGCAAAACTGGGTTCATTGTTCGGGTTTTACACTACCTTAAAACATGTAAATAACTTTTAGAATATGTATAATGATATTTTTTGGTAAACTTACCGGTATTTATATGATTTTCTTAATATAGTCCTGACGATATTGCTTGGAGCTAATATTGTTTTTGTTGCACATTTACACACTTATCAATGTCAAAATAAACTTATTATTTATAAATATATTTGGTAACCTTGTTCGTAAATATAGTTATTACATTAAAAGTTTCTTTTAATACACTTATCCCGTCAAAGTGGAAAGCTTTCTCTTTTTACATCTTTTCTAGGCGAGTTCGAAAAAGTATTTAACTGAGTTTGTAATGAAACGGAATTGTTTATATTTTTGGTATAATTACTTAAAAAAATATTGCTTAAAATAAGGGCAACTTTTTGATATAGTTTCTTTACTTCTGTACCTCACTTACACTAGTCTTCCAAGGAAATATAAAAATGTCCACTTAGAAGGCTTGCAATAGTTAGGAATGTTAATAAATTTTGGTTAAGTAAATATATATAAACACAAGCAATGATCGATATACAACTATATATTTTTGACACAAGAGTCAAACACTGCATATCCCCAATTTTTTAGGTTTATTTTTTTGTCAATTTCCGCTTTAAAACTACTAAAATCAGTAATAAGGTCGTTTTGAAGAAAGCTTTCAATCCCATGTTCTTGTTCGTAAGTTTCTACGAGGACTTTCCTTCTTTCTTCAGGGTTTCTTTTTGGGGCACTTTTTAGGATTTGATAAACATTTCGGTTGGTTCTTATAAAGCCTTGGTATTGCAGCGTGCTATAATTTAGGGCACGTCAAAGGAAACTCCGGAATTTTTCCACTTTTATCTATATATGTTTCAGTTATCAAAATGTCACTATTATCAAATTGTTTCCAACACACCACTGAAGAATTAGTCACCGAAAAATTTTGTCTGTGAATAGCACGCAACCAGACCTTTTTATGTTCATCGTCTTTAGGAAAAATAAATGTTGTTTGATGTCCCTCTGTTTTAATAACGCTGTGGTAATTTGTTTTACATTCCCGGAAATATACATACATACAATGTTACATATAAACGAAAAAACAACGATTTTTAGTTCACTTATGCAATATGCAATACTACACTACTTTAATTAGTCCTTAATTTAAAACTATAGGCTGCTATTTTTATTTTTAAAACACACAAATTATTTTTTGCGTATCAATCGTTTACGTTTACTTTTCAAACTGCATTCAAAGAAACCGACAAGGCCGACGAAGCGCACGTGTTTTGCAAGCCTAGTATGCTGTGTTGCCAGATCTGCTACTTCATAGCTCTTTTAGTTTTAGATAGCTGTGGTTGTGTGGTTTGATATATCGAAACATTTTTTTAATACATTAAAATTCTTTAATAGGAATTTCATACTATAAAAAATTACTTAAACAACCTAACTACATGTGCTGCCTCTAGATATTGTCTACCAATGGGACTAGTAACGTCTCTAGATATTGCTAACTTTGCTATTTCTATGTTTCCTAGAGCATCTAATTTTTTGCTATTTGAAATATTATGTAGCATTTAAAAGTTGTTTTTAATATCGAAATTATGATTTGATTCTTTTAAATGGACTCCAAAGGCTGATCTGTTATCGTTAGGAGAATTTTGTGAATTTAGATGTTCTTGTATTTTTGTTTTAAAAGTTCTCCCTGTTTTTTCCACATATTGTGAGTTACAGTCACCACAGTTCAGTCTGTAGACTCCACTTTTATGAATAGTTTCAAATTGATCTTTGGTGTGTGATAACATATATTTCAAGTTTATTGCAGAACTATAAACTATGCGTACATTTTCCAAAATATCTCTCAATACATTACCGACTTTAAGTGAAATACTATTTAAATAAGTTAACTTAATGTATCTAGGAGGTTGCCAAGGTGGCAGAACTTTTAAAACAAGAATACAAGAACCTCTAAATTCACAAAAATCTTCTAACGATAACAGATCAGCTTTTGGAGTCCACTTAAAAGAATCAAATCATAATTTCGATATTAAAGAAAACTTTAAAATGCTACATAATATTTCAAATTGCAAAAAATAAGATGCTCTAGAAAACATACAAATAGCAAAGTTACCAATATCTAGAGACGTTACTAGCCTAAATGAACCCATTGGTAGACAATATCTAGAGGCAGCACATGTAGTTAGGTTGTTTAAGTAATTTTTTATAGTATGGAATTCCTTTTAAAGAATTTTAACTGTACATCAACTGTATTTTTATAAGATATTTTATTTGTCAATTTTACGGAAATGTAAAAGTGACTAATTGGGAACTGAATGTTTATATTTTACTGTTTTAGTTAGTGTTGGTTTTTAATTAGTGTTGTAAACCTTTGTAAAATGTATGTTTTTTGTGTTTTGACGCAGTTTACCATGTGCCAAAGTGATGTAAGTTTGGTTTTATTTTTCCACTTATTCATAAGTGTTAAACATTTACATATTTTCAGATATAAAACTGACCCTTGATAATGGTTGTTTAACCGAAAAGCGTCGGGTCTCATAATAAATTATACCTTTTGGTAAGATAAGGTCTTTTATTTATAACAAATATGAATCGACTTCACCCTGGAGATGAACTCAAAAAAAATAATAATAATTTTGCAGAATTAAAAACAAACAAAAACAAAGTTTTAATATTCTTTCTGAAAATCTATCAGGCTAGCAGGGGTAAATTAGCAAAACTTGATAAAAAAAACTGGAATTTGTAGCTAATTTGTTGCTAAAATGAGGATTTTTTTGCTCAAGCCGATTTCGAAAAATCAAAATTACTGCTATATTAATATAAAGATAGCAAGCATTTTTAATAAATCGTTAAATACCTGTTGACCATTACACGATTTTGTTGCTATAAATAAGCAATATCAAAATATTAGAATTTTTGTTTTGTTTTGAAGACATGCTAGCTTGTACAGGGTTATTCATTTTGAAGTAAACAGGGTTTTATTTTTGAACTACCCTGTACTTTTTTTAAAAACGAATATAGCCATGTCGTGTATTTTTTTCCGTAGAATTTAACAATCTAATCAGAAAAACATTTGAAACAAAAACAAAAGAGTTACAGCACGAGTAACGTATTTTTTAAATGGAATACTTCGTATATTTTTATATTAATAGATAGAGATTTTCACAAGGATTTCGGTAATATAGGGGTTGCTGGGTTTATTTCCTGCGGTTCTGCTGCAATTGTCTAAAAACTGCTTGATACTACATATCACCTGAAAAAACCTGGCTGCCACAAGTCACAGGTGCTTATTTGTCAAAGTCAAGAATTTAAAAAATACGTTTATTACTTTTGGAGTAATTTTATTATGTGGTTTTCATCAGAAGAACGGCTTCAAAATATAACTCTCTATTATAAATGTGGAGAAAACACAAGGGAAATACAACGAAGATATGTTACAAATTTCCACCGAAATATATCAGTAAAAATGATTTTAAAACTGAAGGTCTTATTTGAAGAAACAAAATCGTCACATATTAGAAAAAGGACTACAATGAGAAAAAGAAACCGGGATCGAGCTATTCTAAATTATTTTACTTTGTATCCCATGAAGTCAATTACTGACGCAGTTAGAGACTTGAGGCAAGAGGAAGAGTAACCTATGCGACGGATCAGAGAACACTGAAATATTTTAAGTATCTTTCGTATCACGTTCTTCCAGTGCAGCATTTAACACGCGAACCCAGAATACTGATCCATACAGAAGCGAAAACGGACGAATTTTGATGGTTTAGTAATTATGGTTGCATATACTACGTCGTCCATTACCGAATATGTTTGAATTCAATTGACAGTTCTTACTGACAAAACAAAATAATTGTTTACGTTCGACGACGAACTTAATTCTATTGTGTTTTTTAGTTTTGATAAATAAAAACTATTACCCACATAAATAATGACTACTAAAAGCAGTGGATATTATATTTGCATATGCTCTGTGTAATTCTCGTGCGGATCAAGAAATATCACACTTTTTCTTTTCCAAAAATGAATCTAGGTATGTACCAATACTAAATTCAAATAGCAATAAAATTATTAACTTGTACTCTTTTGAACTCCTTTTTAATTATGGGTAGGATTTTTTAAATGTAAAAATTATTTAATAAAAATTTATTAACTATTCTTAAATTTATTAAAACTACAAGTTTGATTAGTATGATAAGTAATTAAGTTCAACTTCAAGGGACCAATGATTTTGTTTTTTGATGTGTAATTTAAAAGGTTTGCAATAAAAAAAGACTTGTTTGACAAGGGGCCTGCAATTTTACATAAATACCATAAAATATGTGAAAACACTGAAGATAAGTACATAAATAAAGGTGCTCAAGGTAGTAAAATTTATTTCCCAACCTGTCAAACTTTGTTTAGCCATTTGCCGAAAAGATCTGCTGATGAAACATACAAATCTGAAGCCACTTGCTAAGATTTTTGTGATCATGGGACAGACAACCTCAATCCAATCAAAAGGTATGAATGAACATATTTTTAAATTGTTTATATTGTCTAAAAAAAATACTTGATACATTGCTTGAGAAAAACTATAACGAAAAAGTTTAATTTTATCTTTTTAAACAATTTCAATCTGCTAAAACTTTTTAGTAGTTTTCAACTGTTCTATGGATAGAATGGAAGTAGAGAGCAAATAACAAAATGCATCCCCCCCCTTTTTTCCCCCTGCACCCCCCCTCCAAGCCCCCCGCCCCTTGACCTTGATTGGGCATGTGCGAACAATATATAACCTTGAATGGCCGATGTGCATACCCCCACTCCTTTCCTAAGCCCCGCCCCTTTATCTTGAATGGGGGACGTGTGGATACGTCATATAACCTTGAATGGCCAGATGTGCCAGAGAGGCTGCTTCGCCCAGACGGTACCGATGTTGCGCAAGTGTTTGACCTTGTCCCGGCCCCATATTAGTGTGGTTAGTTGTGGTTAGGGGGTGGTATGGATAATAAATAAGCAGGTATTCATTATTAGGAAAGACATTTGTGTAAATCTGTTGTGGTTTTATTTATAAATATTATCA
>JAHBCN010009339.1:32500-35331 GCA_019359885.1 Listronotus oregonensis | reverse complement strand
AATTTTGTTAATGTTTTAAAAAACCCAAACCCTTTTAAATAGGTTACAGAAAAAACGGAAAGAAATTTCCCAGCATCGGTTAGAACGGCACGGGGATGAATGGGCAATTCCCAAATTGCGCTCCCCCCGGGAAGCCTTAAAACCTTTTAAACAACCAAATAATGAAAACGCTTGGTTTGCTCTACAATTTACTTGGAACCTCCGTTTTTTTGGAAAAATATAATTTCACCGATAAAGTGTTTCACTCGTGCTACAATGATAAGGTATACAGGAACACGATTTATGAAAAATATCCCAAAAGGATAGAAGTAGTGGGCATTTTCTTAAATGTTTGGAGTGGCTGAGTGTACAAGGTGTATTTTATCGAAGGAATGTTCAATGCGGAGGTATATATAATCTATACAGAATATCATGTTCCTTTTACTTGGTCGATTCCCGGACGAAATTTTATCTTTCAGCAAGATAAGTGTCCCGTTCATTTACGGCCCGCAAGTCGATGAATGGAAAGAGAAAGTATCAGGGTTTTACCGTGGCCCCCATAGTCCGGATTTAAATGTTATGGAAAATGTTTGGGGCTTATTATTTAAAAAAAAAAAGGGAAAAAGAGTTTAGGCCAAAAATGTAAACGAATTTTAAGGATAAATTTTAGGCCATTCGATACCGGAGGCTAAACTCTGTCTTAGAAAAAAACGGGCGCAATAAAATATTAAATTTATTTGGAGGATATTTAAGTTTGTTTGAATTTATTAAATTGTTAATTAGTTTATTAATTTGTTGGTTTTTAGTTTGCTTTATTTATAGTAATTAAAAGTAAAACAAGGTAAAACAGTGCGATTTACAAAAATTGGCAATCTGATTTTTTAACTTTTAAAACTGAGTTTATAAGGTTCTAACTGTTTTATAATTTAAAATGCAGGAATAATTTAAGCTCATTTATTGAACCCACAGAAAAGAGAGATGTTGAATTTTTTTTTATAAAATCACGCGAGTTGAGCGTAAGATATTGAAAAAATTTTCGGACCACACCACGTCACTACTACAAATGATTGTAGAATTAGAACAAACGCCGAAATCAGAAGGTTGTATAAGGATGGATATGTGGTACAAGCAAACAAAAGCCAGAGACTAAGATGGGCAGGTCACGTGCATAGACTAGGGGATGAAAGAGCGGTAAAGTTGATATGGGAGGAGGTTCCTACAGGAAAGAGACCACCTGGGCCCCAGAATGCGTTGGAGAGACAACATTGTGTCAGATCTCCAAAAAATAAACATCCCCTTAAACATAAAATTATGGGTGAAACCCAAAAAATGGTACAGTCAACCAAGACCCACCCAGGTTGTAGTGCTACCTGATGATGATGATGATAATGAATTTTTAATAACTTTATATCTTTATTGTTAAGCCCGTATTAAAAAAAAGTGTGGGAAGAGTTATTATAAATTTTGAAAATTACATCCGCAAGCCATTCAAAGTTATGTTCCGTCTTATCGATGCCTAATTGTTTCCACCGTACAATAACGGGAGCGTTATTGAATTTCTACGTTAAACGGCTGTATTCAGATTTTTATAAATAATGACATGCTTTGGAAATTGACCGGAAAATTGTATATTTAAAACGATTATTCTATATTAGTCAAACGTCAATTACACATTCTGAATGAGAGAAAATATGTGGACTGAAGATTGGGATGTAAAAGGAAATAAGTAACCGGGGATAAATGACGTATATCGAGGAGATTAAATATAAACCGAAATTATAGACTAGCCAACAAGTTTAAAAACGTGTAAATTGAGATAAAACTTTAAAATCATGAGCAATAACTTATTGGATCTGAAATGATGCCTAGAAAAATGTATTTAAAGGGTTATTCAGCAAAAAAAAAGTTATTAAAAAATTAAGTTGAAAAAAAGGTTATTACCTCTGAAACTAATAATAATTAAGAAATTGAAAAAAAAAACTCTTTAAAGAAAAGGAAATTTCAAATAAAAAAGTCCCAACTTTAGGAGTTCTATCTCCGTTATTTATAACTTAATTGAACACTGAACGTAGGGTTCCCCGCGACCCTATTTTCAGTGTTTCAGTAGCAAGTACGTCACAGAAAATATGTTTTTTTTTTGAGTATTAAAAATTAATTGAAAAATTTTAAAAAGTTATGGTGTATTCCTTACACTTTAATGATTGATTTTCATTAAAAAAAAGTTTTAAATTTTATTTGTCAACAAGTGGAGCTATTGTTTATTCCTTTTGGAGCCCCTTCAATTTCAAAAATAGATTCTTAAAATTAAAATTTAACAGATACAGGGGGTGCAATAAATAAGATAATAGGTATAGCTTTTATTCATGTAATGGAAAATACCGTATATTTTCCATTTTTTCAAACTCTTCTATTAATTTTACATTAATCTTATGTACTATGTCCTATATTTATCCTTACGCCGTTTCTGATTTATTGGAAGGTATTTACTTTTTGCCGTTTAAAATAACAATAAGTTAGCAACAATTTATTACAATACAGTAGTCTAACAAACTAATAAAAGATGTTTAAATTGATGACCACTTTCAATTTGACACAACTGACACCTCAAAAATGTTTGGTAAGAGAACTTCTGGGGGAAATTTCTTGACAGGCAATGGTTATTTTTGTTTTTTTTCCAAGTTATTTGGTTCTGGCATAAACATTTGTTTTAAATGGCCCCATAGAAATAAATCTAAAGGTGAAAGGTCGGTGACCTAGCGGGCCAACTGACTGAACTACGATTCATATCAATTTCTCTCCGTTTGTTGCCACCCATATTAACATAGTCAAGCAGTGGAATATCTTCTTAAAAT
>JAHBCN010009339.1:0-30000 GCA_019359885.1 Listronotus oregonensis | reverse complement strand
TATATATAGGGGGGTGTAAATTTTTTCTCATCATTTTAATGAGGGGGGCAAAAAAATAAGTCGAAAATTTTTTTAAGACATATGTGTCAAAACTTGACATTTTCCCCAAACGATTTTAAAATATGCACTTGAAAACAGTTACTGTAAACCGAACCCCGGGGAAATTTTTTGTGTTAATCGCTTATCAGTAGATTCATTTAAAAAAAAAATAAAAAAAAATTTTAAAATTGCTTTAGTCTACAAAAAAAAAAAAAAAATTTTTTTCAAAAATTTTTTTCTCCGGTTTAAAAAAATTTAAAAAACAATTGGCAACAGAGCTATCATTCTGCGTAAAGTCTTGCCCCAAAAAGGCTCACCGACCCCCCCCGTTTTTTTTGTTTGTTTTTAAATGGGGGAAAATTTTTGCCAAGTTTTAAATTCAAGACAAACTTTGCCCCGTGTCCAAAAAAAGGTGAAAACGGAATGTTTGCGACCCTTTTTTTCTTTAAGCAAAAGTGTTTTTTTAAAACCATAATAATTTGTTTTTAAAAAAAAAATTAAAAATTCCCTTCTTGTGGTAAGTAAATTATTTTTAATTACAAAAAAAACAATAATTTAATTTTTTTCCAAAATTTTTTAATAAAAAAATAAATTGCGGAAAAGAATTTTTTAAAATTATTTTAAACAAAATGAACACCCCCTTAAAAAAAAGTGAAAAAAAAAAAACGTTAAATTGAAAGTTGCTTCAATGAAAGGGGGTTTATTTTTTTAAATTTTAAAAAAGGCCCCAAAAAAAAAAAACTTTTCCTTATATGTTCTTGGTTTTTTTTTTTATTCCTTTTTTCCCCTTTTTAAAATGTGGCATTATTTTTTTTACACCCTGTATATATATATATATATATATATATATATATATATATATATATATATATATTTTTTATTTTTTATATTTATATATATATATATATATATATATATATATATATATATATATATATATATATATATATATATATATATATATATATATTTTTTAAATTTAAAAGTTTTTTTTTTTAATTAACATGTTAGCGATAATTTTTTAAAAATTTTTGGTCCCCTTTCACATTGTAAAAAGGGTTTTTTTTTAAAACAAATTAAAACCTTAAAAAAAAAAAATAAATTTTCCCGCCCCCTAAAACCCCCCCCTTGGCAGCTCCTTGAAGTGTTGACGTATGACACATGTTTTTTAAATTTTTGGGGTTTTTAAAAAGTCTATTTTTAAAAATTTAAAAAAAAAAAAAAAAATTTTAAAAAAAGGGAAAAAAATTAAAAAACCTTTTTAAAAATTTATAAATTTAAATATATATATATATATATATATATATATATATATATATATATATATATATATATATATATATATATATATATATATATATTTTTTTTTAATTTTGACCCCTTTCCCCTTGGGAACTGCACATGTGAACCCGCCCCAAAAAAAGGGAAAAAAATCCCCCTTTCAACTATAGACCTATATCTCTTTTTCCCGGTTTTTTAAGGGGAAAAAATTTATTAATTCCCAAGTAATTTAAAAATATCTAGAAAAATAAGATTCCCCTGATAAAAATATGGATTCCGTCACAGTAGATCCACAGCTGATCTTCTTTCCTTTGTTTTACAAAATGGAAAAAAGTCCCTTATTTTTGGGGAATCCCAGATCGTTGCTCGTGACATATTCAAAGCTTTCGATCAGGTCTGGCATGATGGGCTTCTTAACAAACTTTATTTCGGTCTTCCCCCAAAACTTTGCTCTTGGCTTTCTATTTCCTTTTTAATCGACTTTTTAGTTGGGAAATGGTCGTTTTTATGCTGGCACCCACGCTTTTTTTCTACCCATTAACGATGCTGCCTCTTCCACAATCCCCAACCCATTCATTTTTTTTTCTGACAGAAACCCTCTAGTATTCAATTTCTTAAACCAGTTAAAAACCCGATTTCGAAAACAAAAGCGGGGGAATGTAGATTCTCTTTTTTTTTCCTCAAACCATCTTGGTTAGGGGGGCCCCTTGTTCAAAATTTTAAAGCCTCGAAAAAAAATCTGTTTTCTGTCGCGAAAAAAATTTTAAATGCTCCCTTAAAAGGCGGCCCCTTTTTTAGAACAAAAAATCGTTTATCTTGTCGGCGTTACTTTTAGAAAACCTCAGGGCCCCCATTTTATCTATAGCCGGGGGCTTCAAAAAAAAATTGGTTTCTCTTGACCCGAAAAAAATTTTCTTTTTAATCTGTACACTCTGTATGTGTCCCCCAAACCCCACCCTCTTTAAAATATTGTTCTGTATTTTGGGGGGGGGTCCCCCAACACTTAGCATTTTGGCTCCATTCGAAAGAGCCGTTCGTCTTATTAATGATCAAACGCTCACAGAAAGGCTTCCCCTTCTTGCCCCCCCGGGCGGCTGTGGGGATCTGTCGCTCTTCTCAGGTTTTTTTACAGCCTGCTCAGGGGTTGGCCATTTAAAAAATTCCCTGGCAGCTCCCAAAAAAGAACAACCTTTATGCACCCTTTTTTCAATTCAATTTGAGGGCCCCCCAACTTTCCCCTTTCTTTTTTCCCCGCCCCCCCAGAGTGTTAAGACTATGGAACCTGCTCCCCCAAAAAATTTTCCTTCTCCCCCAACCAAAAAAATTTTAATCCCTTTTTAACAAACTCCCCCCTCACCACACTAAAAAACACCCGGGGGACGTTTGGGAAACCCCTTTGGCCCCGCCCCAAAGGGAAAAAACAAAATGCGAACCTGTTAACAATAACAAGCAAAAAAAAAAAAAAAAAAACAGAAACAAATTCCCTTTTCTTCATCATTTTCGTAAATAATGCCTTAACTCTTCTAATTGCTTTCAAATTATAAAAAAACTGATGATATGTCTGCAAAAAACAGCAAAACATCATGCACTGTAGTAGAAACATTTATATTTTTGCCTATTAGTGGGGAAATCTTCATTTTTTTTTAATTTTAATTCCAATTCGATAATATTCTCAGCGTCTTTTCCCTTATTTTAACCCCTTCCCAAAAATTTTCTTCTATGGATATTCTTATGTAAATCTTTTTGGATGGGGGTTTTAAGTGTTTTTTTAAGGTTTTTAACAGTTGGGTTTTTTTAAAAACCTTAAAAATACCCCCAAAAGAGTTGTATTTCGTATATAAATTAAGTTGTTTTGATTTAACGATTTAGACATTATTCATTTAATTATAAAAACAGCCCCTTTTTTTTTTGGGGTTTTTTTAAGTCAAGGGGGAAAAAAGGAAAAAAATATTTGCTGTGGGGCAAAAACCCTGAAGGGGAAAGCCCTTTTTTTTTTTCAATTTTGCTTTTTTAAAAAAAAAAAATCTCACATTTTAAAAAACTGGGGTGGTGGCTATTTCCCCCGGGCATTCAGGGGGAAAAAAATTTTGGGTGCGGGGAATTTTGGTTCTGTCCCCCTTTTGGGGGGGGGTGTTTAAACTGGGGAAATTTTAATTTTGTAGTAGCTTTTATATATATATATATATATATATATATATATATATATTATATATATATATATATATATATATATATATATATATATATATATATATATATATAAAATAAACTACAAAAAAAAAATCTCACGTAAGGACAAGGGCGGGGGGGGAAGGGGGGGGGAAAAATTTAAAAAAAACCTTTTAATAATTAAGGGGAAGTCCCCTTTAAGAGTTTGCCCGTGTGTGAAGGGGCCCCAAGGGGAAAAAACTCTCCCCCCCAAAAACCATTCATTTCTCACACATTGTTTGGGTTGCTGATTGATTAAAAATGTCTATTGTTTGGATAGACCGTAAAACGCCATCGATATTCTGGGGGAAAAGGCCTTTATGAAAAACAAAAATAATTTTCTTTTAAAAATTTTTAAAAAATACAAAGAAAATTTTTAAATAACCCGGTTGGGGGCGGCTCGTGGTTTTTTTAAAAGGGGGGGGCAAAACAAGGTGTTCAAAGCCTCCCCAAAATTATTGTTTTTTTTTTAAATTTTGGGAAAGGCCCAAAAGGAAATGCCTAAGTACTAATGTACCGTGAGTATCTTGTCACTCTCTATACAAATACAAAATACAGTAAATTTAGGTCAAAACGAGCATCTAATTTAATTTTCCCCCAAAAATTTCTTTAAACACAAAAAAAGATAAATTTTAACGGGGAAAACCGAAACCAATAATTTTTAAACTGGGGGCAAAAATTTAAAATTTTTCCAAAACCCCCCTTTGGCCCCAAAAAAAACTTTCTTTTTTAAATTTGAGCCAAATTTTATGGACAGTGATTTTTAAATTTTTTTGGAATTGAAAATGTTTCTTAAAAAATTGGATATGTTTGGTATTAATAACACTAAAATGTTGGACTTCCATTGTCTCTATTTGTTAAAAATTATCAAACGACGGAATGATTATCACCAACCCCGGGTTTTAAAATGATAAAAAAAAATTCTTAAGAACTACAAAAATATGTATTCGTTGTTCAGGCAACCCCAAGGGGAATTTAAAGGGTATGGAACCTGCTTTTGGCCCCCTTTGATCAAAAAAAAACCAACCCCTTTTTAAAAAATTTTGGTTGGCCCCCCCCATTTTTTTGCAATAACAAAAATTCCACGAAATAATTTAATGTTTTGCCTACTTACACACTGATAAATCAGTGTGTAGTTAAGAACTTAACTTTAAAATATTAGTTTCGATTGTTTTGCTTTTGTGATTATTTTTTTGTGGTTTTGGAAGTTTTGGATTGAAAAAACCTTCTTATTTTGTGATTAGTTTTTTATTAAAAATTTCTATAATTTTGTGTTTATTTTTTTTACTTATAATATAACAAATGACTAGATGTTGTATTTTTGGCCATCTTATCAAAAGGCATACCCGGCTTTTTTTCCCTTTGGTAAGTATTTCTTATATTTAAATTGCTTCTTATGAGACTAACTAGAAAACCGAATAAATAATAATATATAAATTTTATGAATGACAGAAAATGAAAAAATTTCTAGGAAATCCAGTGAAAAATAAACAATCTAACTATCTTTAGATGATTTCGGGTATTTCTGTGGATTATTAAAAAAAAAAGTTTTTTAGGTACTTTTATTTTTTATAATTTAGTACATTCTTTTTAAAGGATCAAAATTTTTTACTGGGCAGACCGGAAATTTTAAATATCGGTTCCTCAATTGAATAAAAAAAAAGTACAATTTTTGGTAAAGTTCCTTTCTGCTTTTTCTGTATTTGTCTAAAAAAATTAGACTTTTGATTTCCTAAACTTACATTATCAACTTTTAAGCTCGACATACGAATTAAATATTTCGGTTACTGTTAAATGGATACGTGGTACCAAAAGTTCAAACTTTTTTAACCAGTGCTATTCTGTCTCATGAATGTTTTGTTTTGTAAAATAATAACCTAAAAAAACTAATTTCATTTCTTGCATTCTTTTATCCAAAATGGTGATATACATGAAACTATCATACAATGTTTGAAATATTGTATTTATTATTTACAAAGATTTTTGGTAAAAACAAACCCCAAATATCGAATTTAAATGAAGGCTGTAAAGTGGCGCCATCTATTCTTTCCATATTATATCAGATGCCCAAAAAAAAATCCAATATTAACAATAATTTTAAATATTCTATGGTAGTATCGTTTTAACCAACAATTTTGTGAAAAAAAATTTAAAAAAAAAATGAATGCTTGAATTTGCCCTTTGATTAAACCCTTAAGATGTAACAAAGAATTATGGAAGTCCGGCTCTGACCTACTTTCATTCCAAACTCCGTAGATGGACCCCCTATTCCCCTCCCTGCACGCCTGGACAATTTTGTTCTACAGTATTGGGCTTCCATACACCTTTAAACTTCCTTGGTTTCTCACTGTAGCCATTCTGCTTAAGATCACTAGTTATATTAGTTATTTCATCTTGCAGGCGTAAGGCGTTTTAAAAAATCTCTCTACTAGTATCGTTTTTGTAATGTATGGGTCGTTACACACTAAGAACCCTTCAAAATGTATCCCCAAAATCAAATCAAAATAAAAGATAATTCCTCACCTTAACATTAATTTGCATAAATCTATTTGCTTTCTTACAGGTGGTAAGCACCTCGTTTCTTAAGTTTATTTATCTTTTATGGTTTGTTTGTTGAAGATGTTAGCATTTCGACACACTGTTCTTTAAGCAACCAGTCTTCAGAGTGTGTATTATTAATCGTGTTTAAATTTAAAATACAAAAACCAAACGTTCTTATACATTAAAAATTTTTGAATATATTAAAGACAAAGATCCAATAATATTTATTTGCACGGTGCGCGATGAAAACGACATCTTAAAAAACAAATATAAAATATTTGTTTTTTAAGATTTCATCTAACGACCTAAAAATATACAGAGGCTCATATTTAAAATAGAAAAACTAAAGTGCTTTAAAATTTGAAGAGTTTGATAATTAATTTTGGACACCCTGTACAGTTCGAATTAACCAAGCATGACCTGAGCGACTGATATTACGTTACTTAATAGGTTTCTTGTTTAATTCTATTAATCAAGCACTATTGATATTTTTATCCATTTTTAAATTCAGTGGTGCAAAACAGTTTTTTTCAATATTTTATTTTTTTTTCTCTGTAATCACTAAACCGATAATAACAAAATTTTAGAGAAAAATAGATGACCACAAGAGGTATCTAAATATATAAAAAATACAGAGCATTCAATTTAAAAAAATGCACCATCGTGACGTCACACTTTTTTGTGACACCCTGTATAACCAAAATTATTTTCTTAAAATGCACCGTGGGTTTTAGGTAACGTCTGCAAAATATGAAAATTTTACATTAAATAATAAATGAGCTACAAAAGACGGGAGGTGAGCTGCAGGACCATGTATAAAAGCGCATGTATTTTATTTTAGCGGCACAAAAACTTAACCTAGGTAATACAAAAAAATTCCCCTAAACACCTTTTAAATATCGCTGTTTTGCGCCCCCGTTTTTAAAAACCACGAACAACCACTGATTAGTAAAGTAAAATCATTTATTTAGTAAAATAAAGTAAATAGCCACAAATAAGTATTTCAAAAACTTACTCATCAACAATGCCTCTCGTCAAATCCAAGCTGCTCAAAGCCGGCGAACATCCTCTATCATTCGGCGAGGGCACCCTAACCTCCTCGAAACTAAAACTCTTATTCAACGGAGCACCACATCCCTGAGCACTAAAACCACTTGAAGCACCAGTGTTCGCACTTGAGGAATAACTTGTACTTAGAGGATTACTTAGTCTATTCATTTTGGGTACCACATTGGGAATGTTAGTGTTGGTATAGCTAGTGTTTTGATGTGATGTAAACGTCAGGAAGACGAGTGTTTTGATAATACTGTACAACCCAATCGGAACTGTTGGTGTTGCATTTAGAACTATTAGTGTTCGGACCGGAAACGTTTGTATTTGCTGTGGAAAAATGGACATTTGGACCCGAATAATTCGTGTTTTCACTTGATATCCTGTTGTTTTGTTCTGAACACTTACTACTGGGTCCTTTTTCACCAAATCCTCCATTCTGATGTACACTGTTTGTTCCAAACGGTCCTTTCTGACCAAACAGAGTCCTGTTAGTCTCTAAAGAACTTTTAGATTTTCCATAGAGCTGTCTATAGTACTTCTCTTGGTCTCCATACATCCAGCATACTTTCCACCATTGCTTGCACATCAGCACATTGGCGGTGGAGGCGTTCTCTCTTTTCAGGGGTTGGTTCATTGTGGTACTGGTAATATTTTATCTTCATGTATTTTCAACTAGTGAAAAAGACCTGTGAAAGAATAAAGTTGATGTTTTACCAGGATTGGTTTACCTTATGGTGTAGCAGGTGCTCTATAAAAACCATTTGTCACAAAAATTAAAGTTCTGAAATATTTGGAAAATCTTATTATACAGGGTGATTTATGAGGAAATGTCAATATCAGATACGTAGTCAAGGCCTTCGTTTTCAAAATACAGGGTATTCACCACAGAGCTGACATGTGCTTAGAAGTAAAAGGTGAAATTTTTGAAAATTATAAAATCCAGCTTATGTTTTGCTGAACATAATTTAAGAACAATAATTTTATTGAAAATTAAAATACATATTGTTTAATTATACATTTTGTTTTATTTTTTTTTTTCTATAATAAAATCAGATGCGTCGTAATTTTTTAAAATCCAAATATCTCGAAAACGGTTATTCATATCAACTTTTAACAGGTTTATCTTTTTGACGTAAAAATGACAAAACAATTATTTAGTTTACTTACAAATGTAAAAAAGGTGTTTCTCTGGAGCTGAAAAACAACATATTTTGGTTAAAAATCATATGTTAGATGTGTTTCCTTAATTAAACATAATATGCAGATTTTAAAAAAATTATATCTATTTTCCGAAAATCAATGTGATGCTAATAAAGAATCTTAGGTAAAAATTTAAAAATTAAAATGGCAGATTCAAAATGGCGGATTTTGGCATTTATAAACCAATTTACTCATATTTTATTTTACCAAGTCATGTAAAATACTGTTTTAATTGTGGGTTTCCTGTGGAGATCTACGAATGTCCGTTTTGAAATTGTCGACATCGAGAAACAATTCCACCGGCTATAAACATAATAAACAACTGTTTTGCATTGCAACCAATCTAGATCTAAACAAAAACAAAACACTTTCAGCCTACAACAGAACTACTACCATCTGATGTAAATACTCCCCGAGGCAGTATCATTAAATTCGCTTTGATTTGATACTGGCAAGAGTCGCAATTCAAAACGGGTTTTGCTTTACGACATTTCTTTTTTCTTTTCA
This sequence comes from Listronotus oregonensis, assembly GCA_019359885.1. Taxonomy (NCBI): domain Eukaryota; kingdom Metazoa; phylum Arthropoda; class Insecta; order Coleoptera; family Curculionidae; genus Listronotus; species Listronotus oregonensis. The sequence continues at coordinate 21,171 of JAHBCN010009339.1, read as the reverse complement.
CGTTATAGACGCCATAATTTTTGCATTCTGTCTATGTCCTATGGAATTTTGTATTTTGCATTGTTACTCTTGTACCGGGTGTCCAAATAAAAAGGTCGGCGGCTGTATCTCAGAAAATGTTTATCGCACAGCGTTGGGGTAAAATTTTTTTAGTTGGGGGAAATTATTGTTTTTTGAAATCCTGGGGCGTAACTGAAATTTGAATCTAAAAAAGGATGTTTCTGTGAATTTTGCTATATTAACCTAACAAAAAATACCTGATTTTTGTCGAGGATAAATTGAACTTTTTTTTGAAAAATTTTTTCTTTTATCTCAAATGGTGGGGAAAAGGGCCCGTTTTTTATTCGAATGGGCCGATTTTTCAAACTTGGCTTAAAGAGCATTTCGGCTAATTTATTTTTTTAGTCTGCTTGCTTAAAGGGGGTTTTTTAAATTCCCAAAAAATTTTCCCAAAATAAATGCATTATGAAAAAAAAGTAGCCTTTGATTTTAAATAAGTCACAAAACCATACTGATATAAATTTCTGAAAAATTAACCAAATTTAAAACTATAAAAACTAGAAATTATATGACAAAAAGATGCAAATTTAGTTATTTAATCTTTTCCCAGCACAACCCCCACGAATTATAACCCCAAAAAATCGAATTTTCAGGATTTTTTAAAGGGATACCCCTGTAATTCGAATTTTTATTATAACTCGTAAAATATTGCATTTAGACGAAAAATTTTTAAACTGAATAGTGTCAAAAATACAAATTTATGTCCTATAAAATTTTTTGTAGTTTTTATAGTTTTTGAGATATTGACGTATAAAATTTTCTTTGGCCCAAATTTAGGTAAGGAACAAGATATGAGATACGGTTTTTGCGAGCTTTTTAGGCCTTATTCAGCTACTTTTTTTCAGAAAAAAAATATACCAATGGTTAATTTTTTGAAAATGAACTATTTCTGTCGGAATATCAAAATCCTCTAGCGGCGACATGTAAAAATAAAAAAACTTAAAAAATTAATAACATTTATAGCCAAGAAAAACTCTTGTGAACTAGCCTAAGCTTGTTATCGGTTTTGCCCTTCGAAGAAAAAAGTGTTTTTTACGGAAACCTTTAAAACTCCACCACTTTATTTTAGGGGATACAGCAAAAAACGTTAAACAAAAAAGGTTCAAATTATCCGATTTAAATTTTAAATGGTTTTTTAAGTTGAGATACAGTAAATTGTATAGAACTAAAGCATTTTTATATAAGTTTGGAGAACAATGTTAAAAATGCTTGTGAACCTAGCGCGTCGAGCGAACGTTTGCAACCGAGACGTACTGGGTCGACCGTGAAGGGGGCACCCAGCAGCATAAATATACGTCTCGGTCGCAAATTTTCGAAAGAAAAAATAGTTGGGACAAGAAAGTAAATTAAACAATTATAAAAACTTTTAAACGAAATAAAAGATTTAGTTTAAGAAAGAAAACAATAACATGAATTATGGCAAATGTTCGAAAGTCCCTCCGTTGTTTTCAATTCAATCTGGACATGAGGACATGCTTTTCGAATGGATTTTGGGGCATTTATGATGTGTAATGGTTTTATTTCTAAGAATTTTTTGATCAACTTGTTGTCGGGTTAAAACGACTTCCTCATAAATTTTATTTTCCAACCCGCCTCCAACAAAAAAATCTGGAGGTGTTAGCTCCGGAGATCGTGGTGGCCACCTTATAGATACATGTGTTTCTATACAACGGTTTATAAAATAAGTATTGAAATACTTTCTTATTCAAAGAGCGTTACGTGATGTCCGTTTGAACAAGCAAAAATCGCCAAAATCAAAATAATTACAAATGGAGAGGTAGGAAAAAATTTCCGCACTAGGCTTATTTTGATGCTGGTTCCTTAAATCTTCCTAGAAAATACCACCTCTCTTAAGATATAAATATTGTTATCGTAACCTGCATAAAACCAAACCTGTATCACCTCAAAAACTCTTCTTTAATATAATTCTGCCTTGGGAGCCTTGAAAGAAATCGTGATATTCCTATATTATTATATTTATTTAACTGTATCATTAATCTATTTATATTTATTTATTTTTCTTTACTTTGTAAGGACAGAGACCGGCGGCTTCAATGTTTTGATAGATTCATTTAATATTTTTGTATTTTTATGAGGTTTCAGAAATTGCAATCATTTATTTCTTGTCCTTTAATGAACTGGACATCTTGTTTATGGCCGAGAGTTGTCTTTATGTAAAGAATTTTATAATTAAGATATTATAATGGCTATGAGTCTAAATATTATAAATATCTTTAGGATATTTCAGTATAAAGGCAATTTATTTACTTAACTGGATTGTTTTAAATCAATGTTTAAAAAAAGAAGCTCGAAAAGAAGATTATTATGTAATAGTTTGGAAGCCCCAAAATATTTATATATGATAATTTAATAGGATTTTCGATTCAATATAAAAAAATATAGGTATAGTTTAATGTAGGTATGTATGAATGTTTTCATAATATAGACTAATCCGTATAACGGCTTTAAAGAGAAAAAATCTTAAAATCTTGGTCAAATTCTAGTGCACGTAACAAAATCATCAACAAAATCTTTAATTTTTAAACTAACCAAAACCTGCTCTATTAATTGTATTCAAATTATTAGACAATAACACTTAAAACTTGGACTTCCATTGTCTTTATTTGTCATTTGTTCCACAATGTTTCGTTTAGTGATGTATCTCCAAAAGGTTTTAAGTGATAACTAAAAACTAGTCTTAAAAGATACAACTTATATGCTTTTCGTTGTTCACCAAGCTTATCCGATTTTTCGAAGGATCGTTATTCACATTATTCTAGCCAAGCTTAAAGAAGATAGTACATTAGTAGATCGCACCACCCTGTCGCTAAAAGGAGTGATGGAATTGTTGGAGATGTGCCTTGGTAGTTTTTACTTTCAAGAAAAGATGAGTACTATGCGCAAGATGATGGACTGGATTCGTCGCTCTCTCCAGTGGTAGCAAATATTTATATGGAATGGTTTAAGGAACACGCAATTAAAACGGCACTAATCAAACAAAAGTTTAACTAAGATATGCTGAAGATGCTTTTATTGTATTGACAGGTAATGACGAAGAACTTGAAGGTTTCCTACAATATCTAAATTACCTCCCACTTTGTATCAATTTCACAATGGAGCAGAAGTACAATTTGGCCTCTACCTTTTCTCGACGTTCTTGTCAAACGAAATATTGAACAAAATACAAACCTTGATATAGACGACAAAATCTACCCACACTGGACAATTTACATCAGAATTCTTATCAGTCTAACGGAAAAAAACAAGGAATCATACGTACTTTTTATAACCGCGCAGTGACCTTAAGTAACAGTAAGAAATCTCTGCAAGATGAAATAGGTATTTTTTTGGAACTATGCTGATTAGCCATTCAGCCAGTCACAAAGTGTTACTTTAATAAATAGAAACCTTTAATTTTATGTATTTTTATTATTTATTATACTAATAATAGAGGGTAAATACAAGCTAAACCTATCACATATGTGACAGGGACACACACTTCACGCTACTGGGGTCGATCAGGGCGACTTTTTACTTTAAACACTTAAAGAGGACCACTTAAAAAGGAAGAAACATAAGGATAAGAAATGGGTAGGACTATCCTACTGCCTACTAACATAAAGCATTAAACCTACATAAAAGTAATTTAAAATTTTAAGGTATAGATAATAAAATTAAGGATTTTAGGCAGAACGGGTACAGTAAGAGACTGGTTAAGGAAACAACTGACAAAATAAGACAAAATCTCTAACTTGAACAAGATTCCACTGGACCAAATATTTATGACAATTCCCTTTATTAAAGGAACTTCGAAAAAGATCCGCAGAGTCGCGAATAAGTATAATATTAAAACAGGATTTATGGCCAGTTGCACCAAAAGTATTTTATAGACCTTATTAAGATTTTAAAATTAAGGGTAACTTAAATTGTTTTCGCATTCACCATTAGATTTTTATTGCAACTTAACTAAGACTACTAAGAAAGATGGCAACGTTGCACGTTCTTTTTATTTTGGCCTTTACAACGCGAATAATCAGAATTAACTGATATTAGATCTTTCCTTTCTAGCTTGTAGTGTCATTTAAATGATAGAAGTAATCGGACTTGAATCTTTGTAAATAATTAAAACTTTTTTTTTTCATTTTATAGACATTATAAAACAAAATCAGTACCTAGTTAGTTTGTGATTTATTGTTGTAAAATTAATAACAATATGGAAAAAAAACAAGGTCGCCTTTTGTTACGTCCATGGAAAGGGAATAATTATTGTCAATATAAAATATAAACACAAGTACATCACTTAAAAAAACTTTTTTATTTTATATGAACAAAGTAAATATTCCTAATTTACAAGTAAATACTTAAAAATTTAAAAGCTAATACAAGCTGTTATCATGTTTAAACTAAAGTCATCTTCAATTTGCTCAAATAAGCTGAGCACTGTTGGTTTCTTGTTAATTTGAACCTTTGAAAAAAATGTAAGTTTATCCATCTGTCAAAACAGTTCTTTTTTTAAAAATAACAAAACAATGTCCAAAAGAATAAAAAGGTAAATAAATTCCAAAATTGCCATAAGTAATAAAAATTCACTGTTTCTACATTTTTCTTGGAAATTTAATTTACATCGCATTTATACTATCACAATCCAAAACATCATTGCTTAAAAACTATGCTATATATATTCTTTATCAAATTATTGAAACTAAAAACAGAAAAATAAATAAACAATAAACAAAAATATTTGTCAAATGTCAACTTTCAAATTACTTAAGGGATCATTAAGTACAGAAAATCCTACACTTAAAGTTAAGTGGGACCATTAAGGACCAATATCAGCTAAAAAGAAACATTTGAAACTTAAGGGGCAGTTAATGCTGAACAACTTAAGTGTCGCAAAAAGTGTTGGTGCAACCGGCCATTAATAAATCCCAAACCACTCTTAAAACTGTATTCTTACTAAGACAAGACCGGACAAAAATGTTTCAAATAATTATAATAGCTACTAAATTCCCTGTGAATTTGGTCAAGTATACATCGGTAAAACAAAAATACCACGCAAAATTAGAGTTAATGAACACAACAAACATACGGAACGACGTGGAACGTGCCCACTGAGACGCCACTGGAGCTAATAATTTCAATCTAGTTAGAACTAAATAAGCACCTTATTACTTCAAATAACTGCACCAAATTTCGACCAAATCGGTTTTAGGATATTTATGATATTTTATAAATACCGTTTTATTCTTTAAACTTCATCTAGAAGAAGAAGTATCTCAGAAACGAAGCAACTCCGGACATATGTTCAAAGCAACTTTTTTTCTTGAAACGACCTAGCCAATCACCCTTCAGTTTCGTACCGTAGTTAGTGGAAAACACCTGTATAAACAGCCAGTACCGTATTTAGCAAGCCTAGTATCGACATTTTGAATATCTGGCACCATTGCTGAATCGTGAAAAGCCGGTCAAGCTTCGGTGAACAACGGATAGTATATAAGTCGTAGTTTTTAAACATAATTTTTAGATATCACTTGAAAACGGTTGAAGATACAACACTTACCGAAACGTAGTGTATCAATTAATAAATAAAGATATTAATGCCCTATCAGAAATTTAATATTATTCAAATTGCAAGCTCATATACGTCCAAAACGTATTGCTAATTACCCAGACAATCAAGTAACCGTTTTCTTATTGCAAATTCTAAACAGTAAATTAATTAAAAAACTTTACACCAGGAATCACTGTATTCCTAATAAAGAGCAATAAGAACCACATGTCTGAGTTAATTTAAAACGCGCCATTAGTTATCAACGACCTGACCATACTCTCAATTGCTCTAAAAACGATTTTTCCAAGTAAGAGATTAACTTTTACGGAAATAAAGAAATCCTTAAGGTTGTCGGTTGCAAATATCTAAAAAATATTAAACTAATTATTTCGGGAACACGTAGACTGCCTTCTTGAACATGAAATTCAAAGAACCACTCAACTGAGTTCTTAAAATAAGATATAAGAAACTCCCAAAAATCATATTAGGTAAGTCTGGTCCCAGGTAATGTGCCATTAAGTTCTACTCAGCTATGGTTTCTTTAGTTATACTGAAATCGTTTATCAGCAAATGCTCTTCTCCCCAGTTGTCATAACCCTTCGCCATGCTTTTTTTATGATAAAGGTATGAGATTTAATATGTTAATTCAAATAAGTATTCTTATAACCTCTAAATTAAGAAAGTTATGTCAAGTGGTTTCTAAGATATTTGATTTTGAAAACGGCCCATTTTACTGACTTACTTACTCATTCATTGAAATCGTTTATTAAATTACTTTATCTATTTCTTCATCGTGTACATGACCATTACATTATTCTGTGTTTGTAAGTAAGTGGAAATACCACATTGTCTAGGCAACGTGAAATTTCCGCTAAAATATTTTGATTTTTAGCGTGTCTTATGGGAAAATTTATACATGAGTGAAATATTTGTTATAACACTGGCGCCATCTGGCAAATACATATAATTTAAATAATTATAGAAACAGCTAAATCAAAGTATTATCGATGCAGCTATTTCTTTTGATAAAACGGTACCCAAAATGAAATTTTAATTCGTATACAGAGAACGCTTCACACAGGAAAGCGGAAAATGTAAAATTTTACGCGATGGTTTTATTATTTAATGAAAATATTTCGATTACAAGACATTCTTAAAAGTTATTGCCCATATGCATAATATAGCCAATATTCATGATTTAATGCCCACTTTATGGCTCATAAAGGTTCGATTTTCTTTGAAAATCTTAATTTAACTCATAGAATTTTCGATTATAATAATATTTTACGCAGTTAACTGATAAAAAATTACTTTTTAAAATAGTTATTTTAAAAAAATATACGACGAGATACCTCGTAAACTTAATGAGATGCAGTTGAGGCAACATTAAGCAAAAACTATTTTAATCAAAGTTTAATTAAGTACTTTAAAATAATCGCTAGATATTTAGAGACCAACAGAAAGAAGAGACCGCTTTGATCGAGGTACCAAGGTAAAAAGAATTAGAGTAACAAAATTCCCTATAGTTTGTCTTTGTAGGTTAGGGCGGGTTGGAAATTTTTGGGAACAGATTACAAACAGGAAGTACATTTAATTTCTTCTTCGATTTTTAAAAAAATTAAAAGCATATCTTTCAGAAACATCACAAATCATGAAGTTAATATCTGTCAATCAAAGAAGAAACGTCGGATGGCGAATCTGAAAGCATCATCGTGTAGCGGAGAGAAAGTGGCAATGCAAATGTGCAATTTGTTTTAAAGCAACTTTTCTAATAAATGCAGAAAAAAAAAAAAAAAAGATTTGCCGAAATTTCGTGTTTTTCCGGATATCTTGGGAAGTACTCGGAATTTTACAACTTTTTAAATGGCATGTTGTTAGGCACATAAATGCGCAACTTTGCAATAATTTAACCGACTTCGTATATCTTACGGTTTCCTGAGATCCCCATGCATGCACTCGAATCTGTGACACCCTGTATATATATATATATATATATATATATATATATATATATATATATATATATATATATATATATATATAAATATATAAAAAAATAAGGAGGAGGGAAGTCTAATGACCAGTTAAACAACAAAGGTACTAAACTCTTGGGTATCGGTCCAGGGAGAGGGCTAATTAAAGTGAAACACTTCTTCTTAGTTTAACGAGCTTTCGAAAATATTTATTTTCTTCCTCAGGTCTCATAATATGAAAAACAAAAAAACACAATCAAAAAAGGCAAATCTTTTCTCAATTCTTAGGCATACTTTACAACTAAATGCATTATTTAGAAGTTGAAAAACATCAACAATAGCTGAGTTTTGCTAAATGTATGAAAAACAGGATATCATCATTTAGGTTTTTGAAAATTCATATTAATGTTTCTTAATAATCAAGTTGATACATTTTTGTGTAAATGATCTTTAATTATTGTTAAAATGCAAGATTATACAGGATGGATGGATCTGATAACCACTCTTTATTCGTTTCAGGGTTTTTCTCCTTCTTCCCAAAAAAAAAAAAAGAGGAGAAACCCTGAAACAATAAAAGGGTATCGAAATCCATCCATTCAGTACTAGTCTGACATTTAACAACAATTAAATTATTTTAAAAATGTATCAGCTTGATTATTAAGAAACATTAATATGAATTTTCTCAAAACTAAAGGATATCCTGTTACCAGCTGTTGTTGATGTTACCAACTTCTAAATAATGCATTTAGTTGTAAGTATGTACCTAAAATTGAGAAAAAGACTTGCCTTTTTTGATTGTGTTTTTGTTTTCCATATAGTAGACCTGAGGAAATAGAAAATAAACATTTCTGAAAGCTCGTTAAACCAAGAAGTGTTTCATTTTACTAGTCCTGGACCAGATACCCAAGAAATTTACACTCTTTGTTAGAGATATAAACTGAGATGAGCGAATTTACATGTAATATAATGTGGTTTGGGGTTGAAGACTGTTTATAGTTCTGAGCGATTAAAAATAAAATTTAGACATTTTGCTTTTTAAAAATAACAAGGATATATTAAAGATATTTTTTTAATTTATATAGGTAAGTAGCTTAAAAGCCTATAAGAAAAATGTTAGGAATGTAAACATGAATACCGAATTTTACAACCATAAATTACTTTGGATTTTAAGTTTAAATTATTTACTTATTATTAAATATGAATAAAAAAATTTAATCTATACACACAAAACGTAAAAATCAAACTAGGCCTATGGTTATGAAATTCGGTGGCCTGGCATAATTTTGCATTCTAAACAACTTTTCTTATAAACTTTTTTATAATCTTGCCTAGAAAACACTACTACCTACTCATAAAATTTAATAAATGTCAGAGTCACAAGTACGCTGACGCCCAAAAATAAAAATATGCTTAAATTTCTATTTTTTAATCAAGCAGGGCTGATGCCAAACGGTCACCTCAGAACCCCAAAATTTTTTGTCATTTTTTACTTATAAATTCGCTTATCCTGGGACACACTGTATATATATATATATATATATATATATATATATATATATATATATATATATATATATATATATATATATATATATATATATATATATATATATATATATATATATAATCTTACATGAAATGTACAGTTAAATGTTATTAATATTATCATAAAAATAATTAATATTATACACAAAAATACTTGATTCACAAAAAATACAATAAAATTAGGTTATTTAGTCTTTCCTAAAAAATAAACGTTTAAACATTCATAAATCATAAGATTATTCTATAAATCACAATCTTGTATATAAAATTATCGATAAAGCCTTACTTTCCATTAGTACACCTTAAAATGGAAATGATCGTTATGTAACGGATACCAATTGTTTTTTTGATCGGATGCGTCAATCAAAGTCAATCTTGTTTTTGGGCTAATTGAAACTGGATTAGTTCGACAAATTTAAAATTTATTATTTAATACAGGTAAAATTGGAGTACCCAATTAAATAAGATCTGACAGATAATAGTTAATTAGCGGGTTAGTCTTTCATTTTTATTGGATTTTTTTATACAACCCAAAATTTGATTTTTGGACTAAGTATGTCACTTTTCTTTCGTAGTAACGATGTCTACGTCTTATCAACTGGTTAGTTTGTTCTAATATTACGTCATTGATGACATCATAATTCGAACTTCTAGAGTATATAACCAACCTTAAGTCGTTTTAATTCAAGAATTGTCTTCGAGCAATAACAATAAATTGAGCGAGCTGACTCCGTTCCGTAACAATCGGTAAACAGGTCGTTTCTATTTTCTGATTTAAGGCTCGCCATCGGAGAGTTACAAGCAAGTTGGTGCGGTTAATAATCATTGGGTACTTCTAGAAAAGCAATTGTTGATAAATGATAATAGCTTAAGCTTACAAAGTATTATACAAAAGACACTATTTGCAGACGCAGAAATGAAACATGAATATAAATTTATACAAGGTTTACCATAAAATATATCTATTTTAATAGAGTAAATTAAACTTGTAGTTCAGTAACTGAAGACCTAAAAGTACCCAAAGCTCCCAAATCGTGCAATGCGTCGCCCATTAAACACTTTCCATAGAACTCTACAGGTATGTGTTGTTACTCCACTCTGCTGAAATGATAACGCACTTTTTAGCAATCCCAAATTTTCCAAATCAGGAATAAAAAACGTCTCTAGCATATTTACGCTACACCCAGGCGCCACAGTTAGAAAATTATTTCCATCCTCAAAAAATATGGACCAATAATGCCAAATGATCCTACCGCAGACCAAACAATAACTTTTGGATTATGGATACTGTTTGTAATGATTTCTTAAGGATTTTTGTGTGACTAATACCTAAAATGCTGCTTATTAACCTTGCCATTCTAATTAAAACTTGTCTCGCAGTCATTAAAGGATTGTAGATGTCTCCTCGATGTAAATTTGCATGCTTTACTTCTTCTCTTGAGTTACTTCTTATGTAAGTTTCTTTGCAAAAAACTCGTTGTTAAACTGAATAATCCATGAGGATTAAAATTAAACTTTAAATTATCTGTAAAATCAATTTTATCCTAGTTTTCTGACAGGCGCCTACTGGATTAATAATAAGTGAATTAAAAGGGAGGGACTTATAAAAGTAGTTTGTTTCTGTCTTTAGAATATTATATATACTTGAATTTTTTCGGATATGCAGTTATGTCAAAAAGCCCAAAAAAAACGTATTTCTTAGCTGTTAACAATTAACATACCAAAGGTGCGTTCGATTTGTATATTCAATTTGCTTATTTGTTCACACCGTAAGAACTTTTTGCTCCGAACCCCTTGGAGAGGGATATGACAAATGCTTTTATAAATGTTTCATTTATATTTTTTTACAAATATATTTCTTTATAATTTGATTTTTTTTATAAACTGTAAAGGCTCCATTTTCCATACTTTTAAGAAAAACAATATAAAATCTGATATTTATAAGAAAGTGTACAAAAAATGCTTTCTTAACAATACTTTAAAATGCAAACAGCTCATCATTCTAAATTTATTCCCGTTTTTTGAGCTAGAGAAACAAGAAGAAGCTGCAGGAATTGCCTTGAATCTTCAAAATTTGGTGGAAAGGACAGCTGCCCCAACGAAAGTAAGTGAGCGATATTTAATTTAAAAAAAATGGACTTAAATGGGACAAAAGCTTTAAAGAAGTATCATCAACAAGGGCAAAAGGATATTCCAAAAGATATTGATTGCAATACAATGCATATAAATCAATGGTAACAATAGGAAACTTAATGTGTGGCAAAGTGATTAAACTAAATTTAAATAAATAAATAAACAATTTTTAAATAAAATATTACATGATATAAATCAAAGATCGTCAAGGTCAGATAACAGATCGTCGCTCTCATCTTCGTCATCCGAATCAGTCACTATGACGGGGTTTATATCTGAAGCATCGCATATTCTGATTACTTCCCAAGCTTCTAGAATCTCTTTTTGGGCATGCCGAATGTGTGCGCGTGCCAATGCTCAGCTTCAGAAGAGGTTCCTTTTAAGGCAGAAATATATTGGTCATATTTTCTTTTGCACTCTTGCTTTTACTCACCAAACCATTTCGATTGGATTGTATTGACAATGGTACGGTGGAAGGCGAAGAAGTTTATGACCAAAAGGTTTCACATATTCGTCAAGGAAATATTTCTTTTCTAAACTTCGGTTTTTTCTACCAAATCCCAAAGTTGGTCTTTCATACTGTCTCAGGAAAGGCAATATTTTCTTCGAAGCCAGAAGAACTGTCAAGAATTTTCAGAAAACTTCTAATAGTTAGGACGTGCATGATAATTTTGTTGCGCAAATGAATATTATGCCCATAAAAATGCATTTAAGGAATGAAATTTTTGTATTAAATTTTTATAAAACTGTAGTACTCAAGAACTATTTAGTTTGGTACCCGGCAGCGGCGTAGCGTCGGGAGGGCCAGGGGGGCCCTGACCCCCCACTTTTTTAGAATTACTACTACGTTGGGAACAGTTGATTGATGATTGATTGATATGATGACCATACAAAACCCAGCTTACCTGGGGCGGTAGTGAGCGATCTCCTGGTCAGTCTCGGAATTTGGTTTGGTATACCGATGGATCCAAGACTGACAATGGAGCCGGCGCAGGAATACATGGTATGACCCCCAGGTTTAATGCTTATGCTTCCCTGGGGAAATATGCCACTATTTTCCAGGCGGAAATATATGCCATTGAACTTTGTCTGCGAGAGAACTTGAGGAGAAGATATAAGGGCAGGGACATTACTATCTTCTCTGATAGTCAAGCGGCCATAAAAGCTTTGGCATCCCAACAAGTCAACTCAAGGTTGGTTTGGAACTGTCTGCAATGCCTCCTAAACCTGGCTAACCACAACAAAGTTACACTTTCGTGGGACACAGGAATACACATGGGTGGAATAGCAATGTTGGGGCCAACAACTGTTTTTGAATACCAAAAGCCTCGGTTCGTGGCTACATGACTCGGTGGCTTCAAACACAACATCAGTCATACTGGAACCACATTCCAAGGCAAAATCACATAAATCAATGTTGGACTCACCATCGAAAGCATTGACAAGTGAATTATAAACTAAATAGGAATCAGATTAGAATAGTGACAGGATTAATAACCGACCTGCACCCTAAGAAAACATATGCACACTATGGGCATCTATAGAGAAGAACCATTCAGACTATGTGACGAAAGGAAGAGACAGCCTTCACATCATATTATGAGTGCCCTGACTACATACTGGAGAACAAATCAAAACCTATGGTGGACACTAACCACCAGGAGGCTGGAGACCAGAAAATAACAGTAAAAGGGCTACTACACCTGTCTAAGGTGTCAAACCTTTTTAACTGAAACAAATACACAAGAGATACAACAAGCCCTGTAGGCTGCAGTGTCGAGGCGGACAAAACCTCAACTTGTGTATTTATTTTATCAATCAATCAAATCGGAACAGTTAATTGTATAATATTATAGAAGCATCAGCAAAGAGGTATGATATTTTTTAAAAGATAATATCAGAGGTATGCCTTGAGTCAAATATAAAGTTTTTGAAGGGCCTTTCTCAAACGTGGTGGACAGTACGGCATTTATCAGTCAAAACTTTGTTGAAAATTCTGCCCGGTGTAATAAAAACTTTAAAAATTGTTTTAATGAATACAAATAACGCAAAAGTAGCAACTGAGGCTTTAGGAGTATTAAAATCATTTTAAGTGAAGAATTTTTGTTCTGTCTTATTGTACTTGAATTAGTACTGGGTGTAACAGTCATTTTGCCCAAAAATTTGCAGTCAACACAACTCAGTATTTTGACAATGTTTCTGAAAGCAAAAGCAATGTTCAGTCGCTTTTGAATTATCGAAGCAACGCTGCAATTTTTTTTCCGGCGCTCGATGTTAATATTAAAACAAGATTTCAGATAACGACTATACCTTAATTTCTTACATAGAGAACTGTCTTCTGGTGCATAAAAATACAAGGAAAGAAGAAGCGAATTATATAAACAACTCTTATAAGTTAACGGACGAAGTTTCTCACTTATACCGCGAACTAGACATTTACAATCAATGCCTTCCACCTAATATTGACAATCGACTGGAAGATTATGCTGCAAAATTTTTAGAAAGCGATCTAAAACTAATGTTGCTATTAGTATGGGAGCTTTTAAAGATTTTATTAATCTACCCGATGAGTTGGGCGTCAGCGAAGAGATTTTTCTCGACTTTGAGAATTTTAAAAGATTACCTCAGGAACACAATGGGGGAAGAAAGGTTGACAGGGTTAGCTTTAATGTATTTGGAAAAAGAAAATTCTTTAAAGTTAATGATAAAAGAAGGATTAGAAATGCTAACTGAAGTATTTGCTGGAAACAAAAATCGAAAAATTATGCTTTATTAAAGCATTTATGTTTATTTGTGAGTTAAGTTTTGTATTCTTGAAGTTTTTTAATGTTTAAATATAAAATTTGTGTACTTATACTTGTTATTATATCTTTTGGTTAAAAAAGGTTTGTTTTCAATTATTTAAAAATTTTACGCTCCCCCTCCCATTTTCACAGGTCACGCTACGCCGCTGATACCGGTATACTGTTTACTTAAGAATTTCTGCTAAAAATAAAATTACTTTCGAAGCTTAGTATCTACTAATTTACTCTACTAGTATACAACTAATACCTATGGTAGTTCTTCTAATTAAGGAAAACTGTTGTTTTTCATACACTAAGCAGATTTATCGATTTAAAATGGAAATCCGCTAGATCAAGTCTTCGAGAAGTGTTTTGCTTGATTGAATTTGAATTAAACTCGTCTGGGATTAAGTTCCTCTCTCTAATGGACCTTCTTAATATCCGGTTAATTGCCGAGTTGTTTAGCAAACAGCTGTTTTATAATTATAAACCTATTGACAAATGATGTTTTATGACTATTAACTTTATACGAAATCATTCAGTAATAGCCCTTATTATTGCATGATTTTCTATTATTAAATCATTAAAGCATATGCATTAAAGTAAGACACAAGCAACTAATAAAAGTACTGAAAAACCTAGACACAAGAGATATACAAATAATAGTAAAACTGTACCCAAACCAAAGTGCGTTTGCCCGCGTCCAATCTGAGCTGACGAAAGCAGTGGAAATCAAGAAAGAAGTCAGGCAAAGGTGTGTTCTTTCACCACTTTTCTTTAACCTCTATTTAGAGGAAATTTAAGTTAACGCCATTCCACTAAACAATTTGCGTTATGCAGACGATACAGTACTTCTCGCCGAGAACATGCAAGACCTTCAGAATATGTTGAATAATGTCACCATAGCTAGTCGAGAATATGGTCTGACACTCAATGTTAAGAAGACCAAATACATGATTGTCACCAAGACTAAAGTGACCAACGAACATCTGTATGTGGAAGGCGAAAGGCTTAAAAGAGTCGAGAGGTATAACTACCTTGGTACAAGTGTCAACTGTTCAGTGGACTATTCGTCAGAATTAAGGATTCGCATTGAGAAAGGCTGTGTAAAAATTTGGATGCTCAAATGTTATGTATTACCAGTTCTATTTTATGGTGTAAAAACTTGGACCCTCAACGTGCATTGCGAGAGGAAACTAAAAGCCTTCGAGATGTAGACCTATCGTCGGATGTTGAGAATATCATAGACAGAACATGTGACCAACGTGGAGGTTCTGAGAAGAATAAAGAAAGACGGAGGCCACATCAGGAGAGGTCCAAAATATGAGATTTTACAACTCATAATCCAGGGAAAAATTGTGGGAAAAAATCTGTGGGAAGAAGAAGAATATCCTGGCTTAGGAATTTGCGAGAATGGTTCAATGTCTCGTTATCTGACCAAGGCAGCAGCTTCCAAAATCAGAATAGCAATGATGATAGCCAACCTCCGAAAGGGAGAAGGTACATGAAGAAGAAGAGTATGGGCAACTATATATACACAAAAGAAACATTTAGTCCATTTATAACCTTGTCATTCAAATAACAATGCCTAAAACCGAAACTGATCCTTAAATTTACATAATCACATATTATCGTTCGACCATTTTTTACGTTTTGACAAGGTTTTAAGTGTTTTTTGTGCTTGGTTTGTTATAATTTAATAAATAAAATAATTAATAAAGATATCCGTATTGTCCGTCACGTAAATCGGGTTGAAGTTTAAGGTTAACAGCTCGGTCTAGGGAAATTTTAAGTTTGGTTACACTGCTCGGGCATGCTCATTTTCATTATTTAATTTAATTTTAAAAAGATAAAAGCTGGCCAATTTTTTTAATAAAAGTAAAAGTACTTCACTTAAAGTGTGTATAAACGCGCTAATATATTGATGTGCAATGATCTTACACTGAAGTTAAATTATATTTATAATTAATTACAATTACATATATTACCTTATCACTAGTTTTCTTTTTTACACAACTAATGGTGTCTGGATATTCGGTTGTTGGACTACATTCTCCTTTAAAATAAACTGAAGAAATATATGTAGCTTTATTAACAATATCAGTTCCTTGGAATCGACCATCACCTTGTCTCACAAATCGTAGGTATTTTCGCTTACTTATTTTAATGAGTTTTTAGCAATATTCAAAACAAGGCTTTGGAAAACTAATAAAATAATATAAATTCCCCTAAAAGGATTTACTACGCTTATCACTGCGGCATACTCCATAACAATGTTTAGTACCCTCTTTCCTTATAGATAACAATATATGTTTTAATTAAAATATTTGTATTATAATTTTATTAGGTTTGCACAATAACGGTTTATAAAAAATCAATTATTATTACTGGTTTTATTGCTGTTTTTTTTTTTAAACATATGCACTGCTTATACATTTGTAAATAAAGTGCTCGAAAAACATGGCGAATGCCCACAAAAAATGCTCAACTATTAAAAGAGCTATTAAAATACTTTTGGATGATCGGATCGTCAGAAATCATTTGCGTGAGACTCTGACTTTACTTGTAAACAAATCAGTAAATATTTAACCTTATTTTCTATTTTATTTAATTAATATTAAATATAATTTATTTCTGTAACGCATTAAAAGTTATTTATATATTTTACCGCCTCGTATTAATGAAATTAATATATCCGCATGGTCTACATTTCAACATAGTTCTCATCTGGTTTTATGATACCGCAGCTACTGGGTACTTCCCTGATGGGTTTATATTACTAGAAATTCGATATATTTTTTTTAAACGTTGAAATACAATATTTTAATATTGTTTTTACCGGTTAACCTGGTTAGATATATTCTTATTTACCTTCATTTCGTCTTCACACAACATCAAAATTTATATAAAAGCTTATCGCTTATGATTTCACGAATATATCAAATCATACCAAAAACACCTATATATGTAAAATAGAAGTCAAGTTTCCATCCAAAAATCTCGTCCTTTTTAAGCACTGATCTATATGTGTTAATCAATGTGTTTTTTTATTAATAAAGACAGATCAGTAAAAAACTTACCAAGCTTGTTTAATTTTAGATCTCAGTACTTAGGGAGGCCGATATTTTTAAATAGGAACTTGGCCCTTATTTTACATAAATGTTTTTGGTATGATCCCTTCTCTTTTTGCTAGGTTCGATGATTAGAATAAAATCCTGACTGCAATTATTTTGTTTAAAGACTTAGGACCTTAAAAACTTAGGTAATCAAATTGGAAATTTCTAAAATACCTCTTAAATTTTGTATTATATATATTACCGCCCCTGTTTTTAAGGGCGTTTCTACTAAAATTGTGCAGTGGTACAAAATATATTAATTGAAAATTTTATTGAAGCCCTCTGAATGTTTTGTTGGCTCAAATTTGCTGCGGCTCCTGCTTGACGACGAGTAAGTTTTGAACTTTTATTTTCTTTTGCTTTTTCTTTTCCATACCAAGTCTACTAAATTCATCACTTTACATTGTTATACTATATTTAATGTTTAATTTCACGCAAAATAAATTTTGAAATATAAAAAATTTAAAAAATCACTAAAATACAGTTTTTTTGAAAATTTCCTTAAAATATTCCAACAAAATTTTTCAATCTTTCTTTTAAAGTTCATTTCTTGCTTGTAGATAGCACTGATGATGGTTTTACCGAAAGCGCTCTGCTAGGATTTTTTAATAAAAATTTGCACGAAATACAAAGTCTCCTCATTTCCTGAATTCTTACGTGCACACAGCCACAACCAAGTTTCATTTCTATTTAAATGGTCGATATTTTTGTGAGTTTTGTATTTTTAACAAAAATCTATAAATAAATTTCAAACATTGTATGATAGTTTCATGTACTTATCACCAATTTTGTGATAAAAGAAAGGCAAGATAGTGTAAATGAGTTTAATCTAATCCTAAGATTCTGGTTGTACATTTAAAAGTGAAAATTTTTATAACTGCTTTTTAGGCATATACTTTTCTCTAATAACAAACATTCATGAGACAGAATAACAGTGGTTAAAAATGTTTAGTATCCTTTGGTACCTAGGTATCCATTGCAACAGTATCCGTTAAATATTATGTGTTTACAGTATGTCGAGCTTAAAAAGTTGATAATTTAAGTTTAAGAAACCAAAAATCTAATTTCTTCTTAAACAAATACAGAAAAAGCAAAAAGGAACTTTAGCATAAAATTGTACTTTCTTTCATTCAATTAGAGGGACCTGTATATATCAAAATTTGCCTGGTCTGCCAGGTAATTAATAATTTTGATCCTTTAAAAGAATATACTAAATTATTAAATGAAATAAAAGTACCTAAATGTTAACCTTGTTTCTTTTTAATAATCCACAGAAATACACAAACATTGTGGAAATCATCTAAAAGATAGTTAAGATTGCCTTACTTTTCTCACTGCTATTTCCTATGAAATTTTCATTATTTTATTATTTATAATTGATATATTATTATTTTTTCGGTTACCCAACGTTACGTCTCATAAGAAGCACCTAATTTAAATATAAGAAATACGTACCTAAAGTAAAAAAGCCGGGTATGTTACCCTTGGATTTGCAAGACAAAACCATACAACCTCTAATCATTTTGTTACGATATTATAAGTAACAAACAATAAACAGAAAATTATAGTCACAATTTAATAAACACTAATCACTAAAATAAGAAGGTTTTTATCAATCCAAAAAACTTCTGCAACCACAAAATATAATCACACAAAGCAAAACAATCGAAACTAATACGGCTCTCATAAAAGTATAATGTGTTGCCTAACTACACACTGATTTATCAGTGTGTAAGCAGGCAACACATTAAATTATTTCATGGAATTTTGTTATTGCGCAAAATCGGCGGGGCCAACTCTGACAGTTATTTTCATACTGGGCTGGACATATTTTTTATCGAATGGGCCATAGCGTTGGGCTTCCATACACCTTTAAACTTCCTTGAGTGAGGTATACATCGGCGAAATAAAAAGACCACACAAAATTAGAATTAAGGAACACAAAAAATATACGGAAATGTGTAAAACGTCGAAGACAAAACAACACTGCATACAATGGTCAGAAGCAAAAATTATTTATAAAGAAACTTACTGAAAGAGAAGGAAAGGACCCCGCACTAAACTTATGAAAATTGATTCCCTGTTAAATCGGCTGAAATTGTAGTATTCATGCCATTTTGATCAAATGTTTCCATAGGCACATAGTCTGGAAATGCCCATATTTAGAGATACAGAGTCGCAAATCATTTAAAAAAAACCGATGCAAATGCAGACGTTTCCAACCTAAGAAATTATTTTCTAACAAGGCCTTTTCATCGTTTCTATGATTAATTAGGAGTATTTTTATCGCGTTCAGAACTAAAAAAATGACGACAGAGTTTCACTCGTTTCAAAGTTTCAAAGTAAGCAAGGGGTACTCACGCGAAGGCATTTGAAAACATTCCAAGGCATAACTTCGCGTATCTTCAAATGCCTTCGAATGCCTTCACTTTCTCTATTTTGGCCAATATAGATTTTAATGGCCAATAAAGAGCCCGCTCGAAGTCAAAACGATAATAAGTCTTTTATACTTGTTAGAAAATAATTTCTTAGGTTGGAAACGTCTGCATTTGCATCGGTTTCTTAAAACTATTTGCGACTCTGTATCTCTGAATGTGGGCATTTCCAGACTGTGCGCCCATGGAGACATTTGATCAGAATGACATGAAGTATAACATACTACAATTTTAGCCGATTGGGCCGAGAACCAATTTCCATAAGTTTAATGCGGGGTCCTTTAAAAAGCTGCCTTTAAATATACTGCGCAAAAATTGATAAAACGTTTCACTTATACAGGGGATTGAGCTACAGAGTCCCATTTATAGATGTTAACATCGAAGAAATCCTAGAAATCAAATATTATTTAACCAGTTTCGAAAAGTCCCATTAACTGAGGTAATTCAAAAAAGAAGTGCCGGGACCTCATTGTAATTCTCAATAATAGAGGTTTCCACTTATCCAGGTACCACTTAACCAAGTTTTACTGTATTAGTTTTTTTATCCTGGGACAGTCCACGAAGGCTGATGCCTAAGTACTAACGTACCGTGGGTGTCTTAAGTGTGGTAAGAGGGAGTTTGTTCACACGGGACTTAAATGTTTAGAGATTGGGAGGAGAAGGAAAAACTTGACATTATAGGGATAAAGGAACGAAGAAAGCGGGAAGTTCGGGGCTTCTCCAACTGAACTGTAAAAGGATGCATTAAAGTTGCACTACGTGTTGCTCTGTTGGGGGCTGCCAGAAAAAGAATTATACTGGCCAATTCCTCTGAGAAGCCGTGAAAATACCTATAGAAAAGCGACAGATTCCCTACAGCTCGACGGTGGGCAAGAAGAGGAGCCTTTTTGTGAGCGTTGGATCATTAATAAGACGAACGGCTGTGTTGTTCCCCAGAAATGAGAACAATATTCTAAAGAGGGTCTGATTTGGGACTCCGACAAGATTAAACGACTCTTTGTTCTGCAGAACTTGGCCGCTCATGACTATGTTTTCGAGGCTTTAAACTGAACAAGATTTTTGGCGTCCCAATCCAAGATAAGTTTGAGGTCTTGTGAAAGAGATATCTGCATTGACCTGTAGCGGAGGGATTCCGTAAGTCTATCGTGTCGTTTTTTTTGGCGGAGAACCAGATCAAACCTGTTAGGTTTCTTTGAGTATGTCACCGGGCACATGAAATCGTATTTTACGACATTTTTTTGTGGTCTCGAACTTTTTTAAATTAATAAAAAGTGATTTTTTCTTAACTTATAAAAAAATTGTTTTTTTTTGTTTCCACCGCCATAACTTTAAAACTATCAAAGATACCGAAATTTTTTGTGTGTCAAATTAAAGCCCACACTGTAGCGCTTTTAACCTTATAAACAGTTTGGGCAAATTGCACTTTCATTCCTCTAAAAATCATATAAACTAAAAAATAAATATTTTTGGTATTGAAATTTTCACCAATCGATAAATTTTTATATTTTTGAAAATATTTTCATACATGCAGCGAAGAAAATATAGCCAAATAATAACAAAAGTTTTTGAAAAAAA
>JAHBCN010009338.1:0-35482 GCA_019359885.1 Listronotus oregonensis | reverse complement strand
CGGACCTTTTTAAAAATTCGCTTTCAGGCGGCCCTCGGACGCCCCTTTATATTTCTTGTAATAATGGACTAAGAAAATGTTTTACTTTTTGTTGCAAAGTTCAGTTGACAACCGTCCCTTACATCTATCTAAAACGCGTCGAGGCGCAGGGGGATCGACGCAACAAGCTGCATGGGGATAGACTGCATGCTTAAGAGCAGATCAATATATACTTCAATTCTTAAAGAATTTGTAGTTTGGGTTGTCCGTAGGGGGGAGTCCTGTTCCCACTGCTGTGGAATGTTATCTTGAACGACCTACTAAATGTTTTACAACTGGAAAGGCAGCGAAAAAGCGGATGAGCTAGCGAGACAGGGATCATTCACACCACACTTTGGACCATAAGCTGCCCTTGGAGTGACCAAAACCACAGCAGGAGGGCAAACCCTTCGACACAAACACCAGGAATGCTGGGGGAGCCTCAGTAGAATAAGACATGAAAAAGGCTTCATATAAGAAGTCCATAAAAAAGAACAAAGGAAGAACTACTCAGACAAAGTAGAAAAAGACTTCGCATTCGGGGTGAAGGGCACGATAGCAAGAGGACACCTGCACAAGATAGGCTCATACAATGGGGAACCAAGTTGCACGTGCGACGAAGGGGAAGAAACAGCCTACCATATCCTGTGCGAATGTGAAGCGTTGAATCACAAAAGACAGGCATTATTTGAGCGACCGAAAATGGGCCCACAGGAATATATCAACCAACCAATCTCGGAGTTATACAGACTTGTAGAAGAAACAAGACTGATGGGAGGGTTGGTATAAAAGATAATGGAAGATTAGGCACAAAAAGCCCAAGAGGCTGCGCTACTTGCGGTAGTAAATCTAGACGGTTCCCAGGTAAGAAAAGAAGAAGAAGAAGAAAGTTCAGATACTATAATGTTCCCCTGTTATTTTAAAAACAGTTTTTTTATTTGTTGCGTGGTTTTTTCTTATTTGTATTAGGTATCTTAAAATTACAAATCTAATAAAAACATAACAAACATTGATTGAGAAAAATTGCAAAACATTTTTTAAAATAGTCAGTGCTTAAAAATTACCGATTATTTTCATGAAAACTTGTTAAATATAATTTGTATAACAAGCTTGAATGAAAAAGAGTGAAAATACCTATTCAAAATAATACTAACCCTAAAAATATATAAACAAAAAAAAAGTTCTGCCTTTACGATTCTATCGGTAAACACAGGGAGTTTACACCTCGTAAATTACCCCATGCGGTAACCTCATTACCACGCCTGGCCAACTCTTATGGGGATACTGGAAAAAGTGACATTTGACAATTATATCATTCCAGGGAATAAGTAGATATCTATATTTTTCCATATTTGCTTTGTAGTAACTTGGTAGTAATTTCTGGATGGCGAAACGTTGATTTTTTAACCAATGAGAAGTGAGAATTATTTATATCCCTTTTTAACCATAAATCCCCGTGTTGTGTTGTGTTTGCGTCGGCCTTTTTCTATTCTAGTATTTGGGTTGTAAGTGTTGACTTTTTTTAAATTTGCGTTCTTATTTTTTCCACACTATTGTGAAAAAATGATAAGGTAAGATATGTTATTTAAATATTGTAGTAAGCCTTCTTCGATATTAAACCAAGATTCTTTGTAAATATCTTCCAATGGCACCAACACAGCATGTAGGCTGAAATATTCTTGTAATTATCCATGTTGCAGAAACGCCTATTATAGTAAAATTGTAAGCACAGATTTTAGAACAAAAAGTTTCATTCTTTTCTTCGAGATCCCTTTTCGTTAGAAGCTTGGAAAAATTTAAAAGTACTTTAAGTCCCTCAAAAGATTGTAAAAATGTATTTTGTGAGGACCGTTGTTCAAAATTAAATTATGCAAATCTTGAGGATCCTTCTCGCTTAAAATATAGAGCTGCACCTTGTCACCCTTATGAATTCCATTTTAAAAGAACACAGTTACGGAAAATGTTTCGTTTTTTTTCAAAATTTACCTCTCGAACCATTGGACAACCCCAAAATTAAAATTTTAAATAATTTATTTTATTCCTTATTTACAAAATTTCAATTTCATGTTTAACTTGTCAGAGTAATCTCTTTTTAGTGGGGGTAACCGACAAGCATGTATTTGTAATGTTTAAAGAGTTTGATAGCGAACGAAGGCTTAAATTTGCTAGTGAGCTTTAGTCAATCTTGTAAACAGACTACACTGATATTTACAAATATTTGGATGAGAATGTTTACAAAAATAAAATTGAAAATTTATTTAGGCAACAATATTTCGAACCTTACTGCAAGCTCTTTTTTCAGACTCTTTGTTCAGACCGTAATTTTATGAAATATTTAACCTAACTTTAAAAATAATAATTTTTACCATTTATTATAAATATTTATGTTTATTTTTCAGTTACCACATTAATTTAAATTTTTTATATTTTTGCCCCTGTCTGCTTCTGTCTTTGCCTAAATTAATAAAAGTTCCCATATCTATTTTATGTATTTTTAGTCTGTTTTGAATAAGCGAATACTGCCTAGCTTCTTTGTTTTATAGGAACCTTTCAGCATGATCTCATCCAACCCCGGCTGTGACAGTTTTAGAAGTATCTCATCCAACCCCGGCTGTGATAGTTTTAGAAGTTTTATGGTTAATTTTTAGAATATATTTTATTTTGCCTGTGTTATCTCAGGTATAAGAATTTATGTTATCAGAGAATATTTTTCATTTATTCTGAAATTTCAGATTTTATTTTTATGTTTTATTTGTTACTGTTATTTTTGGAATGTAATTTTATGTTTATTGAAAATTTGGGGCAAATGTCCCAAGATTTTCCTGGTTTTCTCAAAATATTTGTATTTATAACAAATTAATTTATAATATATTGTTAATAATAACATTTTTGTTTGCTTTATTTTTTGCAAGTTTAAAATTTTACCCAATCCTAACAAAGATAAAATTTTGCTAAAATCTTACTTAACAACTGCTTATTTATTAAAATAATCAGTTGTTAAGTAATGTATTTTAGCAAAATCTTATTTTTGTTGGAATTGGGGAAAAATAACTAAGAAATAAAAATTTAGTACTACCAGCGCATTCGCCTTTTTATTATATGCTTTTATTAGTTGATTGGCCAGGCGTTTGTCGCTACTGTACTGACAGAAGACAGCTGCGTTCAGAAAGCACGAGGTTTGGAATTCTAGTAGTGTTTGTTCGTTGCTCATTACCACCAGCGACGTTAGAAACTGCATGGTGTATAACGTAACTGTCAAAATAGCGCTTCCGTAAATACTGCATAACGTTACAGCACCACCCATACCTCTCTAATGAATAAGCACTATTTAGTCCAGTGAATAAGCCGGAAAATATTATAAAATATGAATGTGAAAGGACCCTCAGGAACATTCATCACAATCATCACCACTTACATCTGCCTTGCAATGAAAAATAAAAAAAATTAGGGTAGTTTTCCCACTTCCAAATAATCTCCAATGGTAAAACTGATGAAAAAGTTTTAAAATTCACCTCGGAAATCATCTCTTTTGGGTTTTCGGGGTCGCTGTTTACGAATCCGTAATTAGAAATTGTGTGAGGGTGGTTGCGCCCCATCAAAACCACCCCTAGAAGTTACAGAAATGGGGAAATTTTAAAAATTTCAAATTTTACCTCGGAAATCGTCTCTCGGGGGTTTTCAGGGTCGCTGATTACGAATCCGCGGTACAAAATCCAGTAAGGGTGATTGTACCCCAATTAAACCACCCCTAGGGGTTACAGAAATGAAGGAATTTGAAATTCAAAATTTTACCTCGAAAATCGTCTTTTGGAAGTTTTCGGGATCGCTGATTACGAATCCGAAGTTTACCACAAACTTTCAATATAATATGCGCGCAAATTTTTGGTTTAAAAGTAGTTAAATTTTAAAAAAATAAATTACGAGTGTAATAAAATCGTTTTTCAAGTTTTCTTTCAAAAAATTCCAAACAAAATTTCCCCATTTCTGTAACTCATAGGGGTGCTTTTGATGGGGTGCAACCACTCTCACACGATTTTTGGCCGCAGAATCGTAATCAGCGACCCCAAAAACCCCCCAGAGATGATTCCCGGGCAAAATTTTAAATTTTAAAACATTTTCCATTTCTGTCACTCCTAGGGGTAGTTTTGATGGGGTGCAACCACCCTTACACGATTTTTGACTGCGCATTCGTAATCAGCAACCCCAAAAATCCCCAAGAAACGATTTCCAAAGAGAAATTTTGAATTTAAAAAATTTTTCATCAGTTACTACTGGAGATTATTTGGGGGTGGGAAAACTACCCTATTTTTTATTTTTCATTGCAAGGCAGATGTTAGTGGTGACGAATGTTCCTGAGGGTCTACAGAACACGTAAAAATTAAAAAAAAATCAAATCGGAGCTTATTATCAACTTTTTCATATTTTCCGGGTTATTTACTGGACTAATTATCGTTTACTGCACATAAAATCGCGGTTAAAGTTTAGGATAGTATTTTATTTAAAAATTAATTCATAAAACTTGTTAGTCTAGAATCTAAAGGTCGTTATATCATAATGTCGTAATTATATACACACGACAGATCTGACCTAGGACAACTTCTTATTAACTGCAAAATATAGAGGAAAGATTGAGGATGCTGTTTGCTCGGAAATGCACATGCACCGATTTTATGGCCGTGAAGCACTCGGTCAAGAGCAACTGGTGAAAAGACCTACTATATCGCTTTATTATACACAAAAAAATGTTAATAATTTTCATCTTAATCAAGTTTTTTTTTATTATCATAATACATAAAATTTAAATGCAATATATCTATGAGAAAACAAGAGTTGTTGAATGTATGAGGTGGCAGGATTTTTTTGCTGGAAACCCTTTGGAAAGATGTAAATAACAAGAACCCTTTATACCGGGGTCAGACGTGATACCAAATTTCGTTAAAATCGGCCCTATAGTTTTGTACTTTCGAAAAAAATATATTTTTACAAGGTATACGCAGGTGAAAAATACAGGGACATTCTGCAATCTCGTCAATCTTTTGACGGCATTTATTTCCCTCTCGTTGATTGTTTCTAACGTAACATAAGACAATATCGCATTTTTTTTTTGTCCGAATAAACCATTTTATCCGATATTGACTGGTAACCTAATAATCGAGAAAACGTGGTACAAAAATAGGCCTTACGAGGGATTTTTTATGCATTAAAATGGATTTTAATGCGGTTTTTTACATTCGATTCATGTGAACGTCTATAAATTTTGTGGACAAATTTAATTAATGGGAAATAAAAAAACTACATTTGTACATTAGAAAATGCATTTTCAAAATGCATTTTAAAGGTTACAATTATGAAAAATTTATAACTAGGTAAATAATGCAAGCCCAAATTTATTACTGGGGTTTTCGAGATCGCTGATCACGAATATGACATTAATTAACAATGGCCTGCGGAGTACCTGATGCGCGCTAAGAATGGTATAAATGTCGTCTTTTGAAGGTTTAGGATAATTCCTTCTAATATCAGCCCAGTTTTGTTAGCCAGGTAATTTTCGAAGTCGCTGACACAAATATGATATTGACAAGGGCCTGCGGATACCTGGTGCGCCTAAGGAGGGGTAAACGTCGTCTTCTGGAGTTTTACGAAAACTCCTGCTAATATCAGTCCAATTTATTTATTCGGGGTGTTTTTGTGGTCACTGAACATGAATGTGACATTAGCAAGGGCCTGGGAGTACCCGGTGCGCCTAATCTCATGTGAATGAAGAAAATATGGGTTGATCTGCAATTAAACTTGCAAAAATTGTGCTGCAACAGACTGCACAAATATTGACTTTTATAGTAAAGAAGAAATATTTTTCGCTGAAATAGCAGTGCAGAATGAAGAAAAAAAGAAAAAGTAGAAGTAGAAGAAAGCAGTGAAAATGATGACAAAAACTCTCTAAGTAACACAATTGGGCTGATATAAGGAGGAAATGTGGTAAAATTTTAGAAGACGACGTTTACAACATTCTTGGCGCGTACCAGGTACTCCGTAGGCCTTTGCCAATATCATATTCACGATCAGCGACCTCAAAGACCCCCCAATAACAAATTCGAACTCATTTCCGTCATTATTTAATTAGTTAGAAATTTTTTATAATCGCAAACTTTAAAATGCATTTTTTTAATGGACAAATGCAGTTTCTTATTTTCCATTAATTAAATTTGTTCTTAAAGTTTGTAGGCGTTTATACGAATCGAATGCAAAAAACCGCATTCAAATCCATCTAACTGCACAAAAAATCTCTCGTGCAATACTTCGCTTCCTCGACTATAATTGTTTAATTTCTAACCACTATCAAAAACAGTCTGTCAAAACAAAAAATTTACCTAGACACATTGACAGGTAGCTCATTTTTATATTTATACACATGGTGCCACTAATTATTTTTGTTTCTTAATTTTTAAGACGAAATATCTTGAAAACTAATTGTTAAACTGCCTCAATTTTAATTGAGCCTATTGGAAAAATTTTCAAACTATGAAAAACTTTAGACGCAAACTAGTTATCCTATTTAAAAAAATTGACGACTTTGCGATTACTCGTTGGTAGTTGACACCACAAAAAAAATTTCAGGGCATAAAAAACTTTAAGCTATCCCATTTCATAAATTTTTAATTAAAACTTAAAATATTAAAAAACCTGGGGGTCCACTTATAACGGATCGCACTGAAAAACAATTTTGAAATCTAATTTTACTTTTTTTTAATAGGTAAAATCGAGCATAAAGGACTTAAGGAAATACAAAATTCATATAACTTTTTCGTGCAGACCTCCTCTTCGAAGATACTGGCTTCCAAAGAGCTCCAATACAATCTGGTTTTTGAACCACCGGGTATATTTTAATTTTATTTTAATAAGATGTAATATCAGGAAAACTTTTTTTATTACTATTAAAGGAAGTGTTGTGAATTACTCACAACTGCACGGACAGGCTAAACTGTGACACTCATGACCCGCTTTTTACGCCCTATGTTGATGCCTGTCAACTTTAACAGCTTATATCTTGGCAACCAATTTACCTATTGATAATGTCGTCAAGAGAAAAAGTGCCTTTAAGTATTTTAAAACCATATTCCTTAAAAATTAAATAATTATTCCCAGAGACACTTATCTTATTTACTTATAAAAAAGTTGTCCATACCTTGAACAATTGCTTAAGGCGCTAAAATGACCTGACATTTATTTTAAAGAAGCATTTGAAAGGTTGTAAATGAAAAAAAAATCAAATGTCCAATTCCACGTAGTCACTTTTATGCATCCTTTTGCAGTCCAACTTGAGGCGCCCCAAACTTTACTTTGTTCGTATCTTTATCTTTAGGGTGTATATCAGACTATAAACCAACTACCCGCAGAACTTTTTCCTTCTGCTCCAAATCTCCAAATATTTAAGTCGTGTGTGAATAAACTCCCTCTTACCACTTTTCAGACAACCACGGTAGGTTAGTAATTAGACCTTCAGCCTTTGTGGACTATTCCAAGATAACAAAAATGGAATTGCAAAATTATTTTGGAATACCTACCGAAGTGTTTTTAACGAAATTTGATTTGATAATTTACCATAACTTAAAGTTTCCTTTTAATTAATTAATCAACATTATTCCTTTTTAAGCAGCTTTCAACAAAGCAACTCGTAATGCTACTTTTATGCATCCCTTTGTGGTCCAACCCAGGCCCAGAACTGCCTACTGTTGTCCTCCAAACCTACAAATTTTTGGTAGTTTTTCCTTTCTCTCTAATCCTACCAATCCTGAAGTCCCGTGATAATAAACTACCTCTTACCTCACTTTAGACTTCCACGGTATGTTGGTATTTAGACTTTAGGTCTTCGTAAACTATCCCAAAATAAAAAAAATATATATTCTATTGAAATTTACCATTTATACCTTAAAATTACTTCGGCCATTTGAACATCTTAGGCCTTAGTATAATATGCCCGCAAAACTAATTAATTCACAAGGACAACTTGTTCCAAATTCTAATAAGATGTCATCCAGAGAACCCAACTTTAATTATAATTGTACATTCTTTCTTTTTTACTCTGTAATAAATTAGCACTGAAAACATTTTCAAAATTTTAATTTGATACTGGGTTCTGGTTCAGAATCTTTTTTTTTTGATGGTGTTAAGCTGGGTTTACACTGCGCGAAAATTATACGCGCAATCGTTTCGCGAAACTAGCCTCGCGTTGTGGATACCTAGCGCCTATCCCAAACGTTTCGAGGTAAGCGGATGTCTAGTCGGTTTTTGGGTGTGAATCAAAGTATTTTGCGTTGTTTGTTTCGCTTCGTGTAGAGACACACGTAAAGCTTTATAATAAACCAGGAAGACTGCATTCGCCTCGTCCTAACGAAGCGTCAATAGTGAATGATTCGATCACAGTGACCGAATCGTTTATGAATATTGAACGATCGAATCCCGTACGCTCGCAGTGATCGAATCACTACCCAACTGAAAGACGGAAAGTAACGTAACGAATGAAGTTGTGTTGTCTGGCTGGCGACTGGCTTGGCTTCGCCCGCTCCGCTTGCAATCATTTGTTCGATGACTAGTGTTGGTACAAGGTACAATCAATAACCAGTCCAATGTGCCATATATCACCATATCGAAATATCGACCGATTTACCGTTGAGACGTTTGGTTTGGTACGCTTATAAAAATGATTGATTGAATGAACGATTTAAAAGATTGGATCATTTAAGAAATCGGTCGATGATTGATTCGATCGCCAGTAAATGATCGACTTATCCATCTCTACTTTGTCCCACGCATATTGATAGCTCAACTTGTTTCGCCTCTCGCTCGAAACAGGGACTTTGTGAGTAATTCTCCCGAAGCGGTTACGCGAGTATTTTCGCGTAGTGAAAACCCAGCTTTAGATAATGTTAGGGTTTATAAAACACTAAAATCTTGTACTTCTCCATAAATGTTGTGAGGTATACATTGGAGAAACAAAAACTTATAATCAGAGTTAAAGAACACAAAAAACATAAGGAACGTGATGAAACATCGAAGACAGAGGTTGCCGGAAACACGCATGGGCAAAACAACACCGCATACAATGGTCGGAAGCAAAAGAAAATATTCATAAAGAAAACAATGAAAAAAAAATTAAAGAAGCTGTAATAATTTTAAACAACCAAAAGGTATTTATACTCCAGTCGTTAGAGGCAAAAATAGCCCCCTACCTCTAACCGAGCCCAAAATTGATGAAATTTGGTATAGATGTAGTGTTTGGTACCCGGAAACCGAAAATACCAAAATCCTTGCCCAGGGGTGTGTGTCAAAAGGGGGTGAAAACCAACCTCAAACATGGAAAAATGTCTAAAATCCTTTAAAAGCAGAAATAACGGGAAAAAAGTCCTAATCTCTCTTGCAGTGGACTTTACAAGTGCGATAGAAGAAACAGCATAATAAATCGCTGAGTTGTGACCAGGCTCGTAGCTAAAGAGGGCGCAGGTAGGCGCCAATACGTTTGAAGCTGCTTGTATTTTATAGATGTTTGAGATCTCGAGTTGGAATTCTGTAATTTACTTTTTTTTTTTGTAGCTGATCTCGATTTTCGAGTTTATACGACCAAGGAAGTTGATGGTTAATTGTTATTAACAATTTAATGTTGCAAATGGTCCGTTTGGGGCTCAAAGCTTGCCCGATATCAATAAGCAAAACGTAACTTGTAATTGTAATTGTAACAGCAAATTGGCAGGTAAACATTGTGGGAACTAACTTTTACACTAGCTAGCCTGTAAACACCCCAAGCAAGTAGACTGTGCCAAGGTAACACGTTGTTTTCCTGCCCTGTGTATATTGAAATTGTTCCTATTTCTTTTTTTTTTTGTCCACTATTGGCAGGTATATAAATAACCATTTTGACAAGAAATTATTCAACACCGGTAAAAGCAAATCAGCTTATAAACACACCGAGCATGCCGCCTATGCAAAGACGACGCGTTATTTTGCCTGCTCTGCGCACAATCCAACATGGCCGATTGCGTCCACGGAAGATACGAACTTTTTCCCTAAGATTTACCCGATATTTCAAGTTGAAATAGCCGTTCCAGAAGCAACCCCTGGAAAATCAAGTACATGCATTCTGAAGCTGGGGCCTTGCTCTTTCAGAAAAGTATAAGGGAAAACTTTTGGGACCACTCTGGTCGATATGCCGTGTCATTGTTCAAGATGATACGATTTCCTATAAATTCTTGTTCCACCTTGAATTATTTTAAGTATTTAAGTAAATTGAAGAATATAGACATATTTTCTTAAAGATCTAACCCTCCCCTTTAAAATAATACTCTTAACATGTAGCTTATAATGCGTATAATAATCAAAATCTGATTGGTAACTAACAGGATGAGGCGGTCAAAAAAGTTTACAACTTGCAGAGCTCATAACACAGAGAAGAAGTAAACCCTGTCCAGTCAAATGGTAGAAATAATAAACACATGATTAAAAAATACATCTGAGCCTCAAGTTGCTATAATTTTTAAGCTACAAGCATATAAGATCGAAATAAAGGTTAATGGAGGTTAATTGACCATGTCTTACTCTTGCAATAACATTATTTATTTATGTGAACGAAATTGTTAGTATAACTGTGCAAAAAATAAAGGTTTAGACCTGTTCTTTTGTTAAAGAAAAATACTTAAAAGAAAAATATCTTAGATGTGTAAATAGTCATTTCTAGCGTAAAATTTTCCGTTCTTTCGAATGGCAGCTTTATTTTCAAGAAAAAACTATTCCTTTATGAATAAAAATTAGTTCAAAAGTTCAGGGAGTAGTTTCACCCGCTTTTCTACACTTCTCAGCAAGGATTCGTTAATTTTTCGCCTCAAAATCTACTAGTATGCCAAATTTTATCAACTTTGGTGGCGGTTAAAGAAAAAAACCTCTAACGCCTGGACTATTAGCAAGCCTAGAACCGAGAAAAATCGGTCAAGCTTTGGTGAGCAATGGGTAGAATATAATTCTTAGATTTTAAGAATAGTTTTTTGTTATCACTTGAAAACCGTTGGAGATACATCACTAACCGAAACGTTGTGTATCAATAAACAAATTAATGTAATGGGAGTTCAAGATTTTAGTGTTATGGGATCCTTATTTAAGTTGTATAATTCTTTTGCTATATTTTTTTGGACTTTTGTTGTTGTTGTTATTGTCTCTTGTACTAGGAAAAATTTCGATCGATTTACAAAAAAAAATGGAAACATTCACAAGGTACCTGTTAAGTTTCCAGTGGAAGAGAACCAGGATGTCAAAATCCATTTAAAATTAATAGAAACATTTTCGATAACCCGGTATACTGAATTGTTTGATTATCGATCAGGATCGTACAATGATGTTGACCAACATTAGCTAAATTAAAAACTAAAAATAGAACAACAAACCAATAAAAACCTGTTTCATAGAAAACAAAACATTTTTAAGGGCTGCGCAATGGATTAAAGTAATGCGATAGTTGGACAAGATAAGATTTCGTATGTGTTTATATACGTAAAGCTTTTTTTATAAAAATCTTAAATAAATTCACTTGTCACTGTTTCTGTCAGAGCTTTAACGCAAAGCATCATGGTCGGTAATTTTCACTGAGTGGCAGACGTAGACTAATAAAATTATTATTAATGTTGTGTCGCTGCAATTTACGCTTGGAATATTTCAGCATGTTATCTGAGTCTAACTGGTATTTTCATCCCCGACATGTGTCCATAGATGTCCATCTTATAAATAGAGCTTTTTTCTTGATTCTGATTTTTTAAAGCGTTTTAGAACTTGACAGCAATGCTGGGTTTTAAGTTGGCTTACATGGGCTTAGCTGCAATAAAACTCCTGATGTCCCCACGTTGGTTAGTTAAGGCGGCATTGGTTGCGTGTCCAAATTTGCACTGCAGCCTATTAGCTGATTGTGCTCCCCTTTCTTGTTGTAGAACCTTTCCTTAATTAGTTTCAATAGATTTCTGCCAAGATGTTCATGCGGAAGAGGGTTTCCGGTTGATATATTTTGAAACAGTATCCATTGCAAATACTTATGATGAAGAATGTGTATGCCCACCAACCAGTTTTTATCATCACTATCCGACAACATATCATTTTTTTTAACACAAATTTGAAAGATCGAACGAGAAATTCAAAATTGTTTGAAGGTATGCGTTATTGTATGGTCCTATCCAAGCCGTAGCCAGAAATAATTTGGGGGGGGTTAGCCTTTATGTCAGGGGTATCGACTCTGCAAAATCGGGTGGTCTTTTGGGGTACTACATATAATACTTAAAGATAATAATAGATAAGGACCTGACATTACCAAAATTATTTACTAAAGTAGTAGTTTTTTGTATTTATAGTTTTTTGCTTTTTTAAAAATTTCGGGGAGGGGTTTAATCTCCTAACCCCCGCCACTGGCTACGGCCTTGGTCCCATCACCAGTACATGTTGATATGGCGCACGTTGGGCGCAACCATTACATATAGTCTGGAAAGTTAGGAAATAAATCGGAAGTTTTTAGGGCCAGCAGGTATCAAGATGCGGTTTTCTGATTATGTTTAGAAAGCTCTCAGGAAAAAATTATATGGCGTGGTTATGCCATTTTCCGAAAAATGCATTTTGGTGCACTAAATGTATTTTGCAATTGCATAATTACTTGCAATATTATAGGAACGACTGGAAACTCGGAAAAATTGCTCGAAAATCGTTACTTGGGGGTTTTTGGAAATGCCAAACTCAATTCTGGTATTGGAATTACCGGGGGCACTCGGGGGTGGCTCTGCGGTGGTGCCCCAGGGGGAAATTGCAGCGTCCATGAAAATCAGTCTCGAAAATCGTTATTCGGGGGTTTTCGGGGATGCCGATTTCAACTCTGGCATTAGAATTACCCGAAGGCGCTTGGGGGACGCTCTGCGGGGTTGCCCGGGGGGTAACCCTATAAACAGCGTTTGTCGATTTTCTAAAGGTACTGTGATGGCCCACTAATGTCAGCGTCTTTTAATTGACTGTGTCTATCACCATTCGTTGGCCCGATATTAATCCTCAGTTAATGGTTCGACAGAAAAAAGACAATGATATATCCACAGTGGCCTATTAATTTAACTGAGTTACAAATCCAACGTTATTAATTAAGCATTGGCCCACTGTATTTATTCGTTACTCAGCTTACGTTACATCGTGTTTGTTCTCTTTTTTGGCCCTTTGTCTAACCACCGACAACTAAAAACTAAAAGTGAAGCGTGCCATCATAACCTAACTTTTTCAGAAGCTTGGTAATTCTACTAATTTTTGTGAATGATTAGAGATGACGTAATCAGAAAGTTTGTACCGTGTTTTTTTTCGGCAGATTTTGTGTTTTTCTGATGTTTTGGCAAATGAAAAGTATATTATGGTGATATTTTATAGTTTTTAGAATCTTTATTTTTATATTTCGTATTATCATTGGCTGTTATGTCTATTCTGACTTTGTTTCGTATTTTTGTAGTTAGACTATCTTATGACATTTTAAATTTATCTGCAAACCACATTGTTTTAAGTGCCTCGTTTGTCTTGTTGTGCTCAAGGCAATATATTATAGTTTTTTATATATTCATATTTTTTTTTTTAATAAAAATCAAAATTTTTACGTTTTTATTTTATTTGGTTTTTCAGTGGTGTTTCAACAGTAAGCCTAAATGAAACACGGTAAATATTAGTTACTATTTGGCTAATATCCCAATGATTCTCCAACAGTGGTCCTAAATGAAACATCGGTAAATATTAGTTACTATATTGTTAACACCCCAATGTTTTTTCAACAGTGGGCCTCCATAAATATATTATATGGGCAATATGTAGAAGTATTGGCAAACTGACGGATAAGTGTTGATAAGGGCCGATGTTGGCACCAACATATATTGTGTCAATGGGCAGTTGAATAATTAAATGAAAAAGTATATTGGGCCATTGATTTTCCACCATTAAATGTTTATAGGGAATATTGTGCTCAAGGCCATCGAGACTGCTTCTGGAAGCCCTAACAATAAAGTGGTCATTGTTTCGGAAGACTCTGACGCCCTAACAATCTTTGTGCTCGCACTCTACCGAATCTAGAAGTTGAACCTGATGTTGTGTATTCTTCCGAAAGCTTAGCATCAGGTCTCATATATTACTTCTACATGCTTTCACGGGATGCGGCACAACCTCAGCATTTTTTATCGGGGAAAAGTAGAATTGAATTCGGCATTCCCAAAAACCCCCAAGTAACGATTTTTGAGCGATTTTTCCGATTTTCCAGCCGTTCTTAAATAAAATGATAAAACAAATATTTTAAATAATATGATATACAAACCTCAAAGGAAAGTTTTCATGAATGTCTTAAGATTAAAATTAACCTCTACGCTTCGTGTTTCGGTTAACTAACTAATTTCTCGACAGTAAGGAAACACTGTCCTCATCGGTATATGATACACTATTTACCCATGAATTCCTAAAATTGACAAAAAATCTATTGTTTCATATTTCACTCAGAAAATCAAATTCAATTTGGCCCGTATTTGATATGTTCCAGTCCAGTGTACTCCTGTAAGGCAATAAAATTGTGCACACTTTTTCCTAGAACAAATTCATAAAAAAAAAGAAAATGTTAATGATCTTGAGCGGCCTTAATTTTTCATGTGACCTTAACTTTTCCACCCCAACCTACCTTTTTTGTTAAAAAAAAATAATTAATTGAAATATTACTTACGTTTCGCGTGGGCATCGATTAGATGGATATTTTTAGACGGTTTAATATTTCTTCATCATTTTATGTTTGACACTTCAGTTAAGAGCAGTTTCTTTTTTGGAATATTTTAAGTGAAACTTTTGAAGAAATTTTAAATGTTGAGTAAGGTTTTTAGGTGTATTCTTGTGTGGACGTCTTTTAAATGCTTGTTAATGCTTGTGTGTATTGTTTTGCTTGTGTGTTTGTGTTGTACAGGAAAACTCCCAAAAAATGATTCTTTCATAATTAAATTTTACATAAAATAGGATTAGCAATAAACATTAAAAATAATCATTGTTGGTATTATTTAGCAATAAAAAAAATGAAGAAATAATAAACTTTTTCTCAATTTTTTTAGACTCCTTTGTTTATAGCTACACCCTTTATATTCAGGAAAGATAAACTTTTTATTGTGTTAAAATACCACAAAAAATTTGGGGTCAATTGATCGAGTAGTTTTTACACAATAATTTGTCAAAAAAATTATTTAAAAATTTTTGAGATTCGAATAAGTTGTCCAAATGAACCGCTGATTTTTTATGCATACTAGAGCACTTAAGCTTTTAAATCGCGTCCTAATTTTTATACCCGGAAAATTTGGTGAGGACAGGGATTTTTTTAATTGTATACATATAATGAAATTTTTTTTTTTAATTTGAGTTTTTTATTATATAGCATAGTACAGTGACGGTCATTAAATCTTGGGCAAAAAATTTGTCAAATTTTGACTTTTTTGCCAACTTTTATAAATCGCTCTTTTTTACCTTGTTTTACTTTAAATTACTATTAATAAAGCAAAAGGTTAAAAAAATATTTTAAGTTTTATAAAAACTGACAAATTAATAAATTAATTAACAATTTAATAAATTCAAACAAACTTAAATATCCTTTTAAACAAATTTAACATTTCATTGCGGTCCCGTTTTTTTTTCTAAGACAGAGTTTAGCCTTCCAGGCATCCAATGGACCAAAGCCCAGGTGTAGTCTGGATTTCCTCGTAACTCATTCCAGCCCTAAAATTTTATCCTTAAGTTCGTTTATATTTTGCGGCCTAAAAATTTTCCCTTTTATTTTTTCTAATAACCCCAAAATTTTCATACTTTAAATCCGGACTACGTGCGGGCCACGGTAAAACCCTGATACGCTGCTCTTCTATCCATTCATCGACTTGCCGGGCCGTATGAATAGGATACTTATCTTGCTGAAAGATAAAATTTCTGTCCGGAAATCGATCCAGTATAGAAGAAAAGTAAATTTATATATACCTTCGCATTGAACCTTCCTTCGATAAAATAACATACACCAAGTCCTTGTGCACTCCACCCCCAAATATTTACTGATACTCGCCCACTACTTCTGTCCTTTTGGGTATATTTTTCATCAAATCCTTGAGGCCTGTATACCAAGTATCCAATTGTAGAACGACTGAAACACTTTTTTATTGGTGAATATTATATTTTCCCAAAAAATCGGAGGTTCCAAGTAAAATTGTAGACCAAATCCAATGCATTGTTTTTTTTTTGCATTTGTTAAAAACGGGGGAAAAATTTTTTATTTTTACGGAACCACGCCTTTTTTCAAAATTTTTTGCATCGAATTTTTTTAGGTTGATCACGAATCTAAAAAAATTTTTTTTTCGAAAACCCTTTTTTTTTAAGTTAAGGACCCCAAATGAATTAACCTAAATTTTTTCCCCCTTTTGAAATTGATTACCAACAAAGGGGAACATACACTGATTAGGCACTTATATATTAAAAAATACACAAAAATTCGCAATAATTTATTGTCTTTTTAAAAAGTAAGAATTATCTCAAATGAATCCACTTTTCAATACGTTGAAAAAAAAAAATTTTTTTAAAAATTTTTAAAAAAAAAAAAATTTTTTTTTTTTTTAAAAAAAAAAAAAATTTTTTTTAAATTTTTTTTTTTTAAAAATTTTCAATTGTTTTTTAAAACCCCCCAAAAAAAAAAATTTTCCTTTTTTAAAAAAGGGGTTTTTTTTCCCCCCCCCCTTTTTTCCCCCCCCCAAAAAATTTTTTTTTTTGGGGGTTTTTTAAAAATTTTTTTTTTAATTTTTGGGGAAAAATTTTTTAACCCCCCCTTTTTTCCCAAAGGGGGGTTTTTTTCCTTTTTTTTTTAAAAAAAAAATTTTTTTTAAAAAATTTTTAAAACCCCCCTTTTTAAACCCTTTTTTAAAAAATTAAATTTTTTTTTTTTTTTTTTTAAAAAAAAAAAAAAACCCCGGGGGTTTTTTTTTTTTTTTTTTTTGGGAAATTTTTTAAAAGGGGGTTTTAAACCCTTTTTTTAAAAAAAAAAAACCCCAAATTTTTTTTAAAAAAATTTTTTTTTTTTTTTCCCCAAAAAAAAAAAAAAAAGGGGGTTTTTTTTTAAAAAAAATTTTAAAAGGGGGGGGTTTAAAAAATTTTTTTTAAAAAAGTTAAAAAAAAATTTTTTTCCCCAAAAAAAAATTTTTTGTATTTTTTTTTTTTTTTTTTAAAAAATTTTAAAAAAAAAAAAAATTTTTAAAAAATTTTTTTTTTTTTTCCCCCCGGGGGGGGGAAATTTTGGGGGGGGTTTTTTTTTTTTTTATTAAAAAAAAAAAAAAAAAATTCAAAAAAAAAAAAAAAAAAAATTTTTTTTTTTTTTAAAAAACCAAAAAAAAAAAATTTGGAAAAAATTTAAAAATTTTTTTAAATTTTTAAAATTTTCCCCAAAAAAAAAAAAAAAACCAGGGGGCCTTTTTTTTTTTGGTTAACCCTTTTTCCCCCCCCCCAAAAAAAAAAAATTTTTTATTTTTAAATTTTTTGGTTTTTTTTTTGGGGTTTTTTTATTTTTATCCCAAAAAAAAAAAAATTTTTCCCCAAAAAAAGGGGGAAAATTTGGGGGAAAAAACCCCCCTTTTTTTTTGGGTTTTTTTAATTTTTTTTTTTTTTTTTTTTTAAAATAAAAAAATTTTTTTTTTTTTTTTTTCCCCCAAAAAAAAATTTTTTGGGGGGGTTTTTTTGGTTTTTTTTTTTTTTCCCTTTTTTTTTTGGGGGTTGGGGGGGCCCCCCCTTTTTTTTAAAGGGTTTTTTTTTTTTCCCCCCCCCCCTTTTTTTAAAAAAAAAACCCGGGGAAAAAAATTTTTTTAAAAAATTTTTCCCCAAAAAAAGGGCATTTTTTTAAAAATTTTTAAAAAAAATTTTAAATTAAAAAAACCCGGCCTTTTTTTTTTTGGTTTTTAAAATTTTTTCCCAAAAATTTTTTTTTTTTTAAAAAAATTTAATTTTGGAAAAAAATTTTAAAATAAAAATAAATTTTTAAAAAAAAAAGGGTTTTTTTGGGGGTTTTTTAAAAAAAATTTTTTTTTAATTTTGGGGTTTTTTTTTTTTTTTTTTCCCAAAAATTTTTTTACCCGGGGGGGCCCCAATTAAAATTTTTTTAAACCCCTTTTTTTTAAAAAAATCCCAAAAAAATATCCACAATAAAAATGGAAACGACATCAAAATTAAGTTAGGTTGTTCTGATTTGATTTTGTGTTGATGGGTTAAAATTTTTCCCCAAGAATGGGTTTTGGGTGCCATCCTGCTGTGGCATCCTTATGAAAACACTGAACAGATGAATGGGATGCAAACGGGTGCCAACACCAACCCGTTGGCAACCACAGGAAAAAACCCTTTTTGGGGAAAAAACCAATATTTCCTATAATAGTTTAAGGCCCAAGCGCTCACCCAAGTACGGCATTGTAGGCCTGTTGCCATAAATTTGCATACAAAATTTTACATTATTTCGGACATCAGATGCATAAGATCCCGACTTAAAATGGGCCATTTAGCAACCCTACTTGTTTTCCTAATATAGTTTTTACCGACTGGCCATTTCCAATGACGTACGCCAGTCCTTAAAGCTTTTGGGAGTTGTTGGAAAACCCCGTTTTGAGGAATAAACCCTCCAACTTTTACAAAAAATACTACTTAAGTTTAATTTGTTTTACTTGAAGTACTTTTAATTACTTTAATTACTTTTATGTACTCCAACTACTTTGGTTTCCTTCAAGTATTTTGGGTTTACTTCAATTAATTTGTTTTATTTAATACTTTGTTTTACTTCAATAATTTGTTTCACTTCAAGTACTTTGTTTTCCCAAGTACTTTGGTTTACTTCAAGTACTTGGATTTACTTCAAGTAAAATATTGAGTGGTACTCCAAAATTTTTTTCAATTTACTTGAAAATGCAAATACATTTTAATGAATACTTGGTACTTTCCCTTGAAGTACTATTTAAAACACAGCCTCAGTACTTCATAATATTTTTAGAATTAATAATAAAGGATTTTTTTTTTGTAATTATTGCTAAAAACCAACAAAAACAATTAATTCTAACATTTTAAATCAATCCTATGGAGTTATAGACAAGAAAATAACAAAAAATGCTACTTTTTTAGGAAAATTTCACATTCATTTTTCACGACTAAACCTACATCCTTCCGCCAGATGGGAATCAACATTATTGTTCCTCGAGTCATCCGGGATACAATTCCGCAAAAATGATCTGCCCTCTTAAAATGTCCAAAACCTCTAGTATTTTTACAGATTCCGCTTGGACTATTATTCCCAATGTATCAAACAATAATACTTATAGTTTAACTTTTTTTTTCATTAAAGTAATTAATTGAAAATTGTGATTAAAACTGTCAACTTTTACTTAGGAATTATTACAGCAAATTTAATCGAGAAATCTCTTAAACTGTTGCAATTGCCGCTTACTCATTGAAAATTGATACCTGATAACATAGTTTTAGCATTGCTATATTGTTACTACGGTAGAATAACGCTAAAAAATAAAATTATTTGATAGTTCATCTGCGAGGTGTTGAAAATGCTTTTAACGTGGAAATATTTAATCAATCCATTCGTATTTTTAATAACAAAATCATGCAGTACATGAATTTAGTACTCAATGGAATAAATCCCTCAGGATCTTTTGAAAAAATAAGTCCACATGACTGGCCCACTTAACATCTAACATGTCAAAAAACTATACCATCAATATCGTGAACCATGCCAGCCATCTGACAAAGACCAAAATCAAAAAGAATAAAGGATCAAAAGAATTGCATTTATGAAGTTGAAAAATCACTTTTTTCTGCTGTAAACTGATTATTTTTTAAGAATTTTTTAAGCAGTTAAACTAAGAAATAATAATAGTATTTACCAGGTAGTTTTGTTATTCTCAGGGCAAATAACAAGCAAAATGCCCTTGGTATCCGAACAAATTGAATGCCATAATTTTACCCGCTAAAAAAACAGACTTTCTTTTCTTGGATGCTCAACATCCGGCCTTTGTTCACTGCTATATAGACTTAGTACAATGGTAAATTCAAGTTTCATCCATGGTCGAACAAAACCAGGTTTATTCTCGTCCACCCATTAAAAATTGCGGCAACAATTTTGTGCAAAGTTGTATCAGATTTAATTTTCCGTGCAAGATATACACATAAATAATGTTGTATGGAATAATCTATTATTTTTCTTTTTTTTTTTAGATGTATTGACATTTTTTGTTTATAAATAAAACTCTGTCCTTACCAATGACTTTTAATGCAAAAAATATACAAATATTTAATAATACCAATTAATAAGTTTACAAAATATAAACAACGGTAGTTTTGTTGGTTTAAAAAAAGAAATAAGATTTAAATTTTTTAAGGTCAAAAAGCAAAAACAATTAGAAAATTGTCCGTGTTGCCACCCCTATTTCTTATGCAAGCTACAATTCGCGTTGGCATGCTTCTTATTAAATTGTCAATACTGTGTTGGGGTATGTTTTCCCATTCTACTAACGATGCATCAATGATATGTGCGACATTTTCTGGATTGTTTCGACGTGCCCGAACTCTTCTTTTCAGCTGATGCCACCAGTGTTTAATAGGGTTTAGGTCTGGTGAACGTGCAGGCCAGTCTCAAACTGTGACACATTCCGTTTTAAGACATTCTCTAGTCACTGTGCTGGTATGGGGAGGGGCATTATCGTGCATAAAGATTAAATTATACCCAATTGCAGCTCCCCAAAGGCTAACAATTGGTTATCAACATACCTCCTACCCGTTTAAGTTTGTTGAAGTAGTAACAATGGACTTTTTGTTCCCAGCATATTACCTCCCCAGAACATTATAGTTCCTTCTTCAAATCTTGGGACAGATCTGGCCGCCTGGGGTCTCGCTCGTTTTCCTGAAGCTCTGAGAACCCGAATTCGATGGTCATCTGATCTTAGGCCAATGTTGATCTCATCCGAAAAAAGAACATTTTGCCAATTCTTAATTATCCTGTTTTGGTGTTAATGGCACCAATTCAGCCGGTCAATTTTATTTTACCTAAATAACTGTGGGATTCGTACCTCTCTCCTACTGAAACGTTAACACCTTTAGCTTCCAGAAGTTGTCGTTGCAGCTCTGGATGAGAAACACTGGGATTTCTTCTAGCAGTTTGGCACACAAAGCGGTCATGTTGTTTAGTTGTGACTCTTTGACGACTTTGTGTTGGCCTGTTTTTGAGAGTTCCTAGTTTCAGGTACCTTGCATATGTTTTCGATACAACACCCTGGGTAACGCCTACTATCTCTGCTTCCTTTGGGGCATTCCTTGTTCAATAAGAGCAATAATTCTTCCTCTCTGCACATCTGTTAGTCCAACATAAGACATTTTTTTATTTGGACCGAAATAAAATTACCGGAGGATTGTGGTTTTACTACTGAACACAAAATTCACAAAATAATAAATCGTAGTAGTCGTTTTTCAATTTTTATCAGTTTTTTTTTTTTCAACAGAAACCATCTTAAACTTGGATACCAAATTTTTTCCTTACAAAAAGTTAGGTCAGAAATAAAGAGTGATTCCATGTAAGTTCGGTTATGTGTATTTACCATGTTTTTTTTTAAATGCCCATGCCCTCGCTCATTTCGCATACCTTAACCCGCCGGTTGTCTAATACCATTTCATGTACAAAAACATACACCAAAAGCAGCGTTGAAAGAAAAAAAAATCAAGAATTATCAGATAATGAAAATGTTTGAAAACCACTTCTCTCCCAATGTGGCCTTAGTCTTAGACCTAAAAAAAAATCATGCTTTGAATCCATGACCACGGCCATCGCTTTAATGTCTTAAGGGACTTATTTTTGTATTATTACCCATGTAGTCGTGGAACTTATTAGGTATTCACCTGAAGACACCTGGAGGTACTTACCAATTGAAACGTTGTGTTTTTAGATAAATTAAGACAGTGAAAGTCCAAAGAACATCTTTTATTTAATCTACATCATTGTTTATAACCTTTAAGTGATATAACACTACTAAAGATGAAACTAGAAAGGATGCTTGTTAAAGAGTGCATCCTACCAGAACCTGCCAAAAGCCTTGGATATATTAAAAACGGCGAGCTGGGATTCACTAAGGAACTTAAGGAACTTGTTTTAGTTTTGGGAGGAAGTTGTGCAGTGAAACTTTTGTGACTGAACCCGTACTATCTGTCATGTAATTTTTTGTGTTTTTCTAGATAACTTAAACTTTAAAATTCATGAATTTTTGCATTACCTTGCAAACAGTTAAAATAGGAGATATCTCTTCTTCTTCTTCTTCTTCTTCTTCTTCTCCTTCTTCCCTGGGAGCCGTCTTGACTCACTACCGGAGGCAGCGCAACCTCTTAGGCTTTTGTACCTAATCTACCATTATCTTTTATACCAATCCTCCCATTGGTCTTGTTCCTTTTACAAGTCTGTATAACCCTGAGACTGGTTGACCAAATAATGATTGTCTTTTGTGATTCAACGCTTCGCACAGGATATAGGAGGCTGTTTCTTCCCCCTCGTCGCACATTCTACAACTTGGGTCCCCATTATATGCGCCTATCTCGCGTAGTTGTCCTCTTAGGCTATCGTGCCCTGTTAGCAAACCTAATGTTATGCGAAGTCTTTTCCTACTTTGTTAGAGTAGTTCTTCCTTCGTTCGCTGTGGTTTTGGTTACTCCAAGGGCAGGTTCTGGTCCAAAGTAAGACTTACCATGTTGCGTCCTTTCAGGACTTCCAGTTTTTTTGGCATTTCCATTTCAGCTTGGACGTTACCTTGGGGTTTACAAGTGCCCCTAGTGACGCCTGGCTGTCTGTTATTATGCAGATCGGCTGGTTTTAATAAGCCCTCCTGTTATTTTTTTTTTGACAGTGCAGTAAGATATGTATTTCCGTTTAAAATACGAAGAAAAGATATAGATAGGTCCATAATAAGAAGGAAGAGTTTTTGATCTTTTCTTTGGGATAGGTGCACATGTGCAGCTTTCCAGCTTCCCGGAAACATTCCCATGTCATACCAAATACAAAGGAGACAAGTTAAGTTAAAATGGATGCAAGCACAGGAGCACATTTTTTTTAACTGTTGGTGGTATGCCATCCAGACCAGACTAATTCTGGGTATTAAAAAAAGAAAGGATAGGCTTGATCTGTTTGACCTTAAAATTGATACCAGACATTTCATGAGAAACAGAAGCAATTGTTGAAAAATGCAGATTTACGGAAGGATCAAACAAGAATATTAAGATGCAAAAACTCTACATACAGAGTGTGAACTTGAGATAGTACACGACAATGCTCAGAAAAAATAAGGTACCTTGTGTTGCGAAGGTGACAATACCATTGACCACTATAACACCCAAACATATCGAAAAGATTCAGTTATTTGACTTTTGAGTGTCAATCTTTCAGGTGGTTATATATTGTTACGCATTTAATTATTATTATAGTTATAAAAAGAATTTCTCCTATATGTGACTTTTAAC
This sequence comes from Listronotus oregonensis, assembly GCA_019359885.1. Classification (NCBI taxonomy): domain Eukaryota; kingdom Metazoa; phylum Arthropoda; class Insecta; order Coleoptera; family Curculionidae; genus Listronotus; species Listronotus oregonensis. Next base: position 11,899 of record JAHBCN010009338.1, on the reverse strand, counting down.
CATTTTTAGTTTGTTTCAGACTTAATTTAACTTTTAAGTGACAAATAGTTAAAGTGATAATTGTTTAATACTTAGATATTTGGTGCAAATAGGACTTACACATCATGGGTTAGTACACTGAGAAAAATATATTTTAACTCCTAATAGATTTCTAATCAGCCGTATTTTATTTTCTTCATACTTGTTGTTGATATTAAATATTGTATTAGTAGTTTTTACTTGTAATCTCTCAAGAGCTTGAAATATTTTTCGAAAATATTGAAAATTTAAAATAAAAAAATATTGAGTCGCGAAGCAACGAGGGATAATATTAAAAAAATCTTGTACTAGGAAAAACATTCACTAATTAATTTAAGATTTTATAAAAAAAAAACTTCTGATAGTTCAAGCGGCGACCGTCGTAAAAGGGGGAACCAGAAAAGGTACAAAAATAGACTTTATTACTTTTTGGATATTAGACAATAAACCAACGGTCTGGCGATCTGTAACTTGTTAATTTTTTTATATTTTTTTAAATTTTTTTTAATTGATGTATAAGACATAAGTACAATGTTAAAATTTTAATCAATATAACATAAAAATTTAAGTCTGGCACCCCTAATCTTGACATAACTGTTTGCCAGACCACTCTCAAAATATTTATTGCAATGATTAATTTTCTATACAGGGTGTCCCAGAATATGTGGGCTCCCGGGAAACCCAATAGAAAACTTAAAAAATTTTGACAAGTTCCCATAAACTTTTTCTATGAGTTCCCTACGGAGATACAGGGCATAAATTTCCTGAAAAATCGTTTTGATAAATAACTTTAAAACTAAATGATTTACATTTTTAATATGATGGTTACTAGATAAGTCTTTAAACCCATTAAATCAAAATTTGCCTTATTTGCCTTTAGATGACAAACTACCACAATAAACAATTTTAACACTTTTATGATGGTTAATATTATTTTTTAGATAGCTTTAACCTTAAACTAAAAACATTACTTCGATTGACAAAGATAAAACAACTGTTTACGAGAATTAAAATATCGTTTTATTTTTTTCATTATAAAGGGGTTTTCTAATGACGTTAACATCAGGGGAAAAATTTTGGGCCCATTTTAAGAAGAAAACTTTTATATAACAAGGGCCTTTAAAAGTCTTAGCTTTTTGAAATACAGGGTGGTAAAATTTTCTAAAAAAAAATCATTTATTATTAAAATGTGTAATACCACTTTAGATATTTTAATGAAATTTGATATAAAATGTACTATGTATCAAGAAACATTTTTTACTGTACCACATTTTTTTTATTTGCCAAAAAAAGGCAGGTCAAATTTGTACGAACAAAATTGGTGGAAATTAAAAAATCTGAAGTGGTATTACAGATTTTAATAATAAATGATTTATTTTTGAAAATTTTACCACCCTGTATCTCAAAAGTTAAGACGTTTAGGACATATGTTCATATGAAGTTTTCTTCTTAAAATACACCCAAAAATTGATTACCCCAATATTAACGTAAAATTAGAAACCATTCTGTATAATGTAAAAAAAATTACCAAACATGATATTTTATTTCTCGTAAACAGTTGATTTTATCGATGTCAATCAAGAGTACCTTTTTTTTTTAGTTTAAGGTTAATGCTATCTAAAAATAATATTGTTAAGCCTTTATCATACAGGGTGTTAAAAAAATTGCTATTATTGTGTTAGAGCTAATCCGTCCCTGGCAAACTAAATAAGCCAAATATGATTTAATGGGTTCATTTTAAAAGACTATCTAGTAACCATCATATTAAAAAATATTAAATTACGCTTAGTATTTTAAAAGTTATTTAAACAAAAACGATTTTCAGGGGCGTCCTTATGTACCTTATCTCCGTAGGGGAGGCTCATAAAAAAAAAAGTTTATGGGAACTTGTCATAATATTTTTAATTTCTATTAGATTCCGAGAGATTGCCCACATATTCTGGGACACCCTGTATAAGTTATAAAACAAATTAAAGGTCAAAACTATGGTTTTTATCCACTTTTTAATAAAATTATTAGTCTGCCATATTAATACTTAATATAAAAATGTATGTCTGGCACCCTTATTCTTAACACAACTGTTTGCTAGAACACCCTTAAAATATTTATTGCAATAATAATTTTTTTATACAGGGTGTCCCAAAAGGTATGGTCCAAAGTTTGGTATCATGTAGATTGGATCAAAATAAGGTAACAACTTCATATAACTTTTTGCTCTGTGCCCTTTCTTTACCGAGCTATTAGCTCTTAAAGGTAACAATTGAAAATCGATTTTTTATTTATAACTTTGAACAAGGAAGTTTAAAGGTGTATGGAAGCCCAATACTGTAGAACAAATTGTCCAGGCGTGCAGGGCAGCGGGAATAGGGGTTCCCGGGAATTTGCGCAATGAATGTAGGTCAGGGCCGGATTTCCATATTCTTTGTTCTATCTATTAAGTTGACATCATCAAATGTCAAATTCCAACATTCGCTGTTTTTTATTTTTTGCACAAAATTGTTGGTTATTAAAGGATACTACTATAGAATATTTAAAATTATTGTGTAATATTAGATTTTATATCATCTGATATAATATGGAAAGAATAGATGGCGCCATTTTACTGTCTTCTATTTAAATGGTCGATATTTTTGGAAGTTTTGTATTTTTACCAAAAATCTTTGTAAATAAATAAAAACACGATTTTTTTAAATAAATTTCAAACATTGTATGATAGTATTATGTACTTATCACCAATTTTGTGATAAAAGAAGTGCAAGATAGTGTAAATGAGTTTAATCTAATCCTAAGATTCTGGTTGTACATTAAAAAGTGAAAATATTTATAACAGCTTTTTAGGCATATACTTTTCAGTAATAACAAACATTCATGAGACTGAATAACAGTGGTTAAAAATGTTTAGTAACCTTTGGTACCCGAGTATCCATTGTAACAGTATCCGTTAAATATTATGTGTGTACAGTATGTCGAGCTTAAAAAGTTGATAATGCAAGATTAAGAAACCAAAAATCTAATTTATTTTTAAACAAATGGTATTGTCTCGAAAGTTGCCTCCTCTCCGATTTTGATCAAATTTGGTTACAGGGGTTTTTTGGGGCGCTGATTACAAATCTGAAAAAATATCTTTTCATCATCAAAGTTGAAAATTAAACTAACCTCATTTTCACTATATTCTCCCTTCTTTTTGTACACAATTCTTGATTTTTACACTAAAGTGGCACACGATATTTTATAAACCTTTTTAAACCTTGTATTTTTATTTTTTTTTACATCTTTTTCATTAAATTGCGAACTTTTAAGTTCAAAGGCAGCAGCCATATTTGCTTAAAAAATAAAAGTGTAAAAAAGATGTAAAATAAACATAAAAAAAAGTTTTTAAAAGGTGTTTGTGAAATATTGTGTGCCAATTTAGTGTAAAAATAAAGAATTTTGTGCAAAAAGAAGGAGGAATAGTGTAAATAAGGTTAGTTTGATTTTCAATTTTGATGATGAATATCTCGAAAACGAAACATTGCCGAATTTTTTTTTAGATTTGTAATCAGCGCCCCAAAAAACCGTACCAAAATTGTACTTCCTTTCATTCAATTAGAGTATATTTAAATATGTATATATTAAAATGTATATATTAAAATTTGCCTGGTCTGCCCAATAATCAATAATTTTGATCCTTTAAAAGAGTGTACTAAATTATTAAATGAAATAAAAGTACCTAAATGTAAACCTTATTTCTTTTTAATAATCCACAGAAATACACAAATATTGTGGAAATCATCTAAAAGATAGTTAAGATTGCTTTACTTTTCTCACTAATATTTCCTATGAAATTTTCATTTTCTATTATTCATAATTGATATATTATTATTTATTCGGTTACCTAACGTTACGTCTTATAAGAAGCACCTTATTTAAATATAAAAAATACTTACCTAAAGTTAAAAAGACGGGTATGTTACCTTACATCGGCTTCATAATTATAATGTGTTGATAACTTCACACTGATTTATCAGTGTGTAAGTAGGCAACACATTAAATTATTTCGTGGAATTTTGTTATTGCGCAGAATCGGCGGGGCCAACTCTGACAGTTATTTTCATACTGGGCTGGACATTTTTTGATCGAATGGGCCATAGCATTGGGCTTCCATACACCTTTAACTTCCTTGCTTTTGAACGGCTTGTACGATCTGTATTTTTTTTGTTAATTAATTTTAGCTAATAACTGTCTTGCATTAACTGCTATAAACATGCCCGAAACCATCAAAGATTGGTCCGACTATCAAATTTATAAACTTCAAATTTTTGCAGTGTTGCCATATTACATTTTGACCTTACTGTATCTGAGCTTCTATGGAAAAGGTATACTATTGATGACTAGCGGTTTTCGCGTAAATGATTTAAAATCATTAAGGTATACTGAGGCTCTCGATAAGATATGCCCTGGGGCTTCAAAAGGTGTACTTAGGACTACCTATGAATCTTATGTCAAAATCTACTACCAGAAGTCAATTTTCAGCTGAAAATTATAAAGTAAAAGTTAAAAAACTTAATTAATTTTAACAAAAAATAAAAACAATAAAACCATACAGCAAGATTTATTAAAAAGAATTATGTTTCATTGTGCTGCAACAAGGAATAATCCTAACATGTTGTTTCAGGTTCAAATAGCATGTATTAGTTAATTAAGAAAATGTGTAGCTGTACAGTGTACAGGCTGCTCACTTTGAACACATACCTTAGTTAAATTTACGCATAGCAGTTTTTTTTGTTATTCTACTAATAATCATACTCGTAAAGTTTCTACTTTGCTTTATGGTTTTATTGTTTTAATTTTTTTTGTTAAAATAAATTAAGTTTTTTTTTAACTTTTAATTTATAATTTTCAGCTGAAAATTGACTTCTGGTAGTATATTTTGACATAAGATTCATAGGGAGTCCTTAAGTACACCTTATTGAGAGCCCCAGGGTATATCCTATCGAGAGCCCTTGAGTATACCTTAATGATTCTAAATGCATTTTACGCGAAAACCGCTAGTCCTATCAATAAAGATAAAGTATACCTTTTTTCCATAGAAAACTCAGGGGAGTCTACCAGTAAGGTCAAAATGTTAAATATGGCAACACTGCAAAAATTTTAATTTTTTTATAAATTTGATAGTCCGGACCTGGTATCTTTGATGGTTTCAGGGCATGTTTATAGCAGTTAATGCAAGACAATTATTAGCTAAAATTAATCAATAAAAAAATTTCAGATCGTACAAGCCGTTCAAAAGTTATTAATAAAAAATCGATTTTCAATTGTTACTTTTAAGAGCTAATAGCTCGGTAAAGAAAGGGCATAGAGCAAAAAGTTATATGAAGTTGTTACCTTATTTTGATCCAATCTACATGATCCCAAACTTTGGACCATACCTTTTGGGACACCCTGTATAATTTATAAGGAAATTTTTTTAGTTTTTATCCCTCTTCTGAAAAGAATATAACATTTTTTTGATTTATTTGTAATTTAAGCGCGATGCTGCTAATAGTACTGCTGTAAATAATTAAAAACAATTATTAAAATGGTTTGTTATAATACTTTAACGATGCAATTTTTAGGGGGAAAGTCAGAAAAACCAAGTTTTGAAAAAATTATAGCTTGAATCCTTTTAATGTTAAAAGTCTGATTTTCCAAAAAATGATTCTTTATAATATGGTTTTTTAAAAAGCTGAAGGCGGATGCTGTCCGACAAGTGAAAAAATTGTAAAAAGTGAAATGGTTCTTTTATTGATTAACAAAATTTTAATTTTAAATAAATTCGGATTCCAAAAAATTAAACTACAAATAATGCAATATTTTCTTTTACACGTCGTTAAATAATGGTGATTAAGCTGCTGCTTTTTTGTGATTTATGGTGATGAGCAAAGCAAGACCAAGACCAAGACCGGGCTAGTCTTGGTCTTGGTCTTGGTCTTGCAAGCCTGGTCTTGGTCTTGGTCTTGCACCAAGAAGATCTTGGTCTGGCTGGTCTTGCACCACCCGGTCTTGGTCTTGGTCTTGCTGCAAGAGTCTTGCTGGTCTTGCTTTTTTAGTAATAATTTATATTAAGCAATCTTGAATAAAATATATCTTTTTAATACTTAAATATAAATAAAGGTGGAGACTATATTTTTTGCTTTAAAATTTTAAAATATACCAATTTTAACCTTAAACCTACACTTGAATTATTTGATTTAAAAGCATATTTTAAATAAATGGGATTTATTTATTTATAGCACCAGGGCCGGATTTAACTTTTTCGCTCATAGGCTAATATATTTTTATCGCCCTAATATGTCAATATTTTTTGAATATCAGAACGAAAAATTTAGTAATAAAGAAAGTAAACTACAATAGTAGTTTTTAAAATGTATTAAACAAATTAAACAAAAGTAAAACATACAGAAAATTAAATATCAATTCTTTAAAACAAACAAATTTCAGGAATTTTTTATTTATTCGTTAAATATTTTTTTTTAATTAATTTACCATTACATTTTTTTAATTTATCGTTAATTTGCCGCCCATAATATTTGCCGCCCTAGGCTTCAGCCTACTCAGCCTTTGCGTAAATCCACCCCTGTTTAGCGCTCTATTTTTGGTTAAATTAAGACACAACCTTCTTTTATACATTTAGTGGCATATAGAAACATTTTAGGGATAAGAATTATATAAATTTTCTTTGAAGAAGCATATAAAATTAAAGCAAATACAAAACTGTGTACTGTGTGAGCAGAAAAATCTTTTAATTTCAACCAGATGTGAAATTTCCGTGAAAATAATTCTGATGTAAACATTGGTTTCTGATTAAAAAAGTTATTTAAAAAAACTTTTCAGTTTATATGAACCTTTATCTTCAAATTAGTTAAACATTTCCGTAAAAGTTTGTAGAAATACTTTATGAACAATCTGCAGATATAAAGGGGCTCAATAGTGTGACAAAGCTGATATCTCCGAAATCGTCCATGATAGTGAAAAATTAACATACAAAAATTATAGAAAAAAGGCATGAAATGTAAAATTATTTTTTTTGAGAATTTTTTCGTTCAATCCACTGCCACTCAAGAAAACTCCCTTTTTTAGCTAAAATAAAAAAAAATATGTCAAAAAATCAATTTATAAAAAATGGCCACCCTGTATATTATGCTGGAAATTGTTGTTATATAGGAACAATGTCGATGTAGATGGTTTTTAAATATCATTTTCGGTATTGATTTTCCGTCTAAACCGAAAGTGATTTGTACAATCCATTTATAAAAAAAGTATTCCTTTATCACATAGCAAATATATTTTTTAATAATCCATTACTTTCAATTTATACCTAATTTTAGAAATTATCTAGTGGTGCTACTTCTACAGTATGAATCAAAAATAATGGATTTCTGGGTTTTGAGATTTTTGATCCACCCTGTAAGTGGCATCACTAGAAATATGAAAATAATTTTTAGCTTCTATAACTTTTAAAACCCTAGATTTTTCTCTGTCGATTTTGGAAATGTCAAGCTTTGTCGGACCATTAAGTCACCATCTCATAATTTTTAAACATGTTATTAAATTTACCCGTTATCGTTGTTAAGAACTAAAAGAAGAAAGTGATCGATTTAATTATTTTTTATTAAAGAAACCTTACTTATTAAATAATAGCTTCTTTTGGCAGTTCTTGACACTTTTTGTCATGTCTGTATGAAATACCTCTGTATATTAAATATAAAATTAAATATTAAAATATCAAAAAGTCGCAGAAGTGCAAGAGTCTTGCAGGTCGGTCTGGGTCTTGTAGTCTTGCACACCCGGTCTTGGTCTTGGTTTGGTCTTCATACCCCAGTCTTGGTCTTGGTCTTGCAAGTGAAAAGGCGGTCTTGTTCTTGGTCTTGGTCTTGCTGCAAGACCAAGACCAAGACCGGTCTCGCTCATCACTAGTGATTTAGCTAAAGCTTTTGATTGTGAAAATCTTTCTAGTGTTTTAAAAAATACTTGAGATCTATGGATTTCGTGGTGTCTCTTTAAATTGGTTTATCTTATATCTTTAACAAAGATCACAAATTGTATATTTAAATAATATTACGTTAGAAAGAAGAAATTTAAATTGTGGTATTTTTCAGGGTTCTGTTCTTGGACCTTTATTATTTTTATTATATAAAAATGATCAGGCTTTCTTAATATAAAAGGAAAATTTACAATGTTTGCGGATGATACAACTATTTTATGAAATCACAAAAGTACAAATAGAAAATGATATTTTAAAAGTCAAATCATGGTGTTACTCTAACTTGCTTTCTTTTACTATAACTAAAACTTATTTCTTAACATTTAAATGTGTAACCAATAAAATATTTTTAAATGATGAAATTATAAGATCCTTTCCATGTGCTAAATATTTAGGAATTTATGTGGATGTTAAACTGAATTTTAAATAACATATAAAAAAATTGTGTAGTAAACTTACATCTAATTATCAAGCTATTACTCTAAAAGCTGAGAGAACAAAAAGTTATTCGAAGCCGATTATGCCTCAACAAGAGCACTTACGTAAAAAAAGTGCTGAGCATTCTGCAGCATAATGAGCTTTTGTGCGGTAATTAAAAAATACTGAATTTAACATCGATCTACGTTTGGTTTCCAAATCAGGCTTATTGACTGGCTTGAGAAATTGAATGTTAGAGTGGAGGGTACTATCGTCAGCAAACTATGAATGGGATTGATTGTGAAAGAAAGAAGATCGTTAATGTGTAGAAGAAACAGAGTGGGTGCCAGTTCTGAGCCTTGGGGCACCCCAGCATTAATTTGGTAGAAGCTGGAGGAATGACCATCTACAATAACTGATATACGTCGATTAGAAAGGAAACTGGAGAGCCAAGAGCAAAGCTTAGGTGAAGACCGTAAAAAGGAAGTTTGTTAAGAAGCCCATCATACCAGACCTGATCGAAAGCTTTGGAAATCTGGGATTCACCAAAAAATTCAAGGGACTTGTTCCAGTTGTGTGAGACAAAGGAAAGAAGATCAGCAGTGGATCTTTTGTAACAGAATCCATACTGTCTGTCATGTAAGATCTTGTGTTTTTCCAGATACTTTAAGATTTGGGAATTATTGATTTTTCCATTACTTTGCAAACAACAAGAAAGAAGAGATATAGGTCTATAATTAGAAGGGAGAGTCTTGCATCCTTTTGGGGGTTGCACACGTGCAGCTTTCCAGCTCTCCGGAAAAATGCCCGTGTCGTAAGAGATTCAAAAGGGCAAGTTAGGATGGGTGCAAGCTCGGGAGCACATTTTTTGAAGACGATTGCTGGTATGCCATCCAGCCCAGACGATTTTTTTAGTATTAAGAGAAGAAAGAATTCGCTTGATCTGTTTGACTCTAAAAGCTATATCGGACATTTTATAAGGAACGGGAGCAACTGTTGAAAGAGGAAGATTACCGGAAGAATGGAGAGTAGAATTTGCAGCAAATTGTTTGGCAAATAGTTCGGCTTCTCCTTTAGAGGTGAAAATAATTTTATCTTCGGAAATTAGGGGTGGAAAAGAATTTGTGCAGAGAGATGTTTATGGACGAGACGATGAAGGAGCAGAGTCTGGAATTTCAAAACAAATACTGTAAAGGTTTTTCGGACGAATAATCTACAATATTTTATTTTATTTTATAATTTTTAACTTGCTTCGTATATGTACAAAATAATTAATTGTCTGCTTTGGAAATGGATTTTATGATTTTTGTTTATGGTGGAAACATTGACAGTATGAATAAAATTTAAATATAACGACTTTTTCGTTGATATTTTCGGGAAAACCCCCAACGTCCTTGTTTTTATTTGCTAGGTAAAAGAAAAGTAGGTGAGAATTAGTTTTTTTACAATTATTTTGAAATAATTGACGAAATGAAGGAAGAGGGAAAAAAATCTAATTTTGATAAAAATTTTGAAAAAATCAATAACTAAATTTTTTACCGGACTAGTACGGAATGTTTTTTTACCGGATTTTTGTAAAAAGTTATTTTCCAACTAAACCAATTTAAAAGTGCTTTTACAGTACAGTATAAAATAAAGCCTTTAAATAGATTTTAAAAAAATAATGTATTTACGTAAGCAGCTAAAATAAAAAAAAAAACACTCAGAAATAAACCAAAATTTAAAAAAATTTTAAAAAAGCCAATATTTGGCAAATGGAACTAAGCAAAAGGAAAATAGGACGTTACACGCGAAAAACTAATTGTACATATTGATTTGTTTAAAGTATTAAATTTCGATATTTGCACTTTAATTATCTCATAAACAAAAAAAAAATAAATATTGCTTTTAAGGTAACAATCTATGATAAAACAGTTGTTGAAATGAAATCATGGATGTTGAACATCAGTGTCTCTTCAAGGAATCAAAATATTGTGATTGTCTCATATATTTATTATTTAGTTTCTTGTTATTAATTTCTTCAACATATTTATATACTAATTATTTATAAAATTTATCTAATTTAAATATTGATGGTTACTTGTTCAACAGTAAGGAAACATATACAGAATGTTCCTAAATTATACTCAAATGTTTAATGGTGTAAAAAAATTTTTCAAAAAAGCTTTTTAAAAAAAAGGGGAAAAAAAAAAGGAAAAAAAAAAAAACCCGTTTAAAAAAAATTTTTTTTTTGGGCATTTAATAAATGTGCATATTTTTTAAAATAATTATAAAATTTTACCCTTAAAAAGTGGGTGTAAGCACTTTTATATTTTTTAAAATTAAAATATTTGTGCTAATGGTTTTTTTCCCGAATAAATATGTTTATAAATTCCCTGTTTAACTCAGAAGATAAAAGTTTTGCATTGACTTGTCTAAAAAACTATTGTAATTATTTATCAAAGAATACAGTGTGCCATAAAGGCGTGTTTACACCAAAGTTAACAACTAAAAGTTGAAAAGAGATTGTTTATAGAAAACTGAAAGTTGTCAACTAAAAGTTGCTCTTTCCAAAGTAAAGCAACAAGTGGACGATTTTTTGTGGAGAACTATAAGTTGTTTTTCTTAAATTTGGAGAAACAAGTGGAAAACTTATTTCCAAAGGGAAATTCAGAAGGTTTAGGGGGTTTTTCTTAGTTCTCCACTACTTTTGTAAAAAAAAAAAAATTGGGAACCTGTGGAAAAATTAATGGAAGACTTTTTTGTAAACGCGGCTTAAGGAGGGGAAAATATGCGTATAAAGTGAAGGAGGGGATTTTTTTAAATTTTTTTTAATTTTTTGGGTTTTTGGGGTAATATATTGTATATTAAGGAGGGAAAAAACCGCAAAATTTTGGGTTTGGGGAAATTTTTCTGCACTTTTGGAGAATTTAGTGTACATTCGCCAAAAAATTTAAAAATACACAATTTTTATATTTTTTTAATTTTAAAAAAACCAAAGCCAATTTTTAAAAATATATAATGACTGATGATTTAAAAAAAAAATATGAAAACAAACAAAAATTTAAGGGTTTTCAGGTATCCCCCCTTTATGTTGTATGTTGAAAGGTTAGTTTCATCACATTCTGTTTTTTTTTTTTTTTTAGTTTGTTTTTTTTTTAATAAAATTTTTTTTTGGTTTTTAAAACAATTTGGGAAAAAGGGTATATTTTTTTTAAAGTAAATTTCATTTTTTTTATTTTTCCCCCCGTTTTTTCAATTTTTTTTTTTAATGTACATAACAATACTGATATTAAATTAAACTAATTTTGTTTTAATAAAATTATTACTAATTTCTTTAATTTTTAATTTTAAAAATATCTAAAAATTTTAATTATGAAATTGAAGGAAAAAATGGTGGTATATTTGTACTGTCATGTAGAAAAAAAATAATATAAATCAATTTAAATATTTAATAAAAAATAATTTTTTCTGTTAATAGAT
>JAHBCN010009337.1:0-35280 GCA_019359885.1 Listronotus oregonensis | reverse complement strand
CTGATCAAAAACATAAATGTCAATAAGAACCAAACAAATAATGGGGATGTAAAACAAGGTCAAATTCAATTTTTATTTAAAACAATTTAAAATTAAAAGGAAGGGCCAATATTATTAGACACGCATAAAAGGGTTATTACCCTCGCCCTTCCCAATTAAAATACAAATAAATACAATAAAAAATATAGTGTTTTTTAAAAATTCCTTGATCTTAAAATAGTCCGTTACAATATAATGTACAAATATCAGTTAATGCTTCGCAATCTGTGTCATTTCTTTTAAATTTCAAATAAGCCGATGGTTACTTAAAATTTATTTATATCTAATTAATTGTTTAAAGAGTTTCTATTATGTAAAAACTTTACAATTCCAGTTCAGGCAAATAGATGGCTTTGTATAGGTTGCCCTACCAAGTATGGTTGATTGCATACCGTTGTATAAGTAATTTTATAATAAAAATTGGTTTAATCTATGTTTTTCGATAATTGACATTTATTATTATATATTCCAAAAGTTATTACAAACAACGTATTTAAATTTTGGCAATAATGTAATGTAGATGCGGAAATAATTGTTTTTGTTAAACTAAGTAAAGAAATAATTTAAGCGGTATTTTTACTTTTTAAGATTTACTGATAAAAACCGTATTAATAGGGTGATAACTTCAGTTTAAACTTTGATAATTGATAAAATAATTCATTGTTTATGTTTCGTTTTTAAAATAATAAATCATTTAATGATATTACTTTAAAATATAGCAAAAACATTTTAAAATGTGTCTAATGTAGTAATTTTTTTATATATTATACTGATTTGTTTGAATAACAATTTGACTTGCGTAATTTTTTCATCATATCCGTTCTTTTTCTTCTAGTGACAAAGGCTATATAAGCCACAAAACTGTTGTAAATTATATTTCTCAACTTAAAAGCCCAGAAAGAACTAATTTGCTTAACTAAAAGTGAAAAGTAAATCTGTGATCTTTTAGTTCAAGATAGGCCATATGTAGCAGGTAATTAAATCTGTTTTTAAATAGACAATTTTTTTATTTCATAAAACGTTTTTAATATTCAAAAATTTATATTAAAAAAAATATAAAAAATCTTTAGAAGCCATTTTCGGCATCTTTTATAGAGCACACCTGGGTTTTTTCTGTTTACTTTTCTCAAGACTTCTTTCTTAAGCTTTTCTTGGAAGCCTAGATGGTTTTGTTAAACATTCTAATTTAGGGGGATGTAGTTGGTGACTGATTTCAGCGTACTGGTTTTGAACTTTAGTGTCCTGCTGCTTGGAACTGCACGACCACAGGCTGTCTCGAGGCAGTTAGTTTTGGATCTTGATCTAGTCAAATTGATGTGAAAAGTGTAGTTAGACTTTTATTATAAGTAAAGTGTTTAAGTCCTTAAAACCATACATGTAGGGCCAGTTAAAGATAACATTGAAAAATAGTTTAAGCATAGTTTCGTACAATAAATTTTACCAAATATTAAAATTTTGTTTGATTCCAAGTTTAATTAAGTAAGGCAATTAAAAGGTAGTTCAAGACGTTGGCTATAATCTACAACACAGTTTCACAAAAAAAATGTCGAGACCCCGTTATACCGCCTATTGTAAATAGAAAAATGAAACAGGAATCAAAAAGAATAACCCCACAAGAATACCAACGTTGCGTTTTCGGCGTCCAAACCACGATTTTTCACCCCTACCTAGGGGTAGTTTTGGTCCCCAGGGTGAATTTTAGTAGGGGAAAAACTTTTCGACTACAAATTTGGGTATAGCATTGCAAAGTACATTGGGGTACCATGGTTAAAATCCATCTTCCACCCCTTCTAGAAGTAGTTTTCGGCCTCTGAGGCCAATTCTAGACGTAAAGAGCCTTTTCTAAGGTCGGATTCGGATTGAGCGTCGAAAAATACATGGGAATATCATGTTTCGAGCCACGGATCTCATTTTTTAGGGCTGTGTAATCTAATATTTAATATTACTAGCGTCAAACATCAACTAATAACAGAATATAGATTATATCTCTTGATTAGAAAGATTTGCATGTTTTAGCATTTCCAGTACACCTCGGTTTAAGCGGTAAGTATCTCCAACCGTCTTCAGGTAAATATTCTGTAAATTAGGAGGTGTAGTTTAAAGTTTTGTTAATGCGGCTCTGTTTATACAATTTGTATTATTAAAAACACATCAAGAATTCTTTGGTCTGTTTTACATGGTTAAGTTGTAAACTATTATATTCTCTGTTAGAATCTTAACGCGATGGCCGTGGAACCTGAAGGCTAATAATTTTTATTGGCAAAATCGGAGCTTAGAATTGTAAATTCTAGTGGACCTTTACTATTATTTTAATAGTTATTACAATTAGGTCAGCAGCTAGATAGCCCATTTCTTCTTATTACCTCTTACTTTTATTATGTGAATAAAGAGTTAAAAGTACCTAATAAAAGTATTTGTATACCCGGAAAACCGAAACAATAACAGTTTAGTTAGTGTTTATTTTTGACCAGACTAAGACTCTTTGTTTTCCCCTGGAGAATTCTTAAGTTATATTAATGCAAATTACTAAAGGTAAAAACTTTTTACCCTTACTAGATAAGATATTCCTAACTACTTAGTTAACATAACGCATTTAAGAAGCAAATAATAAACTACGCCTAATATAAAGGGTGTTATGAAAATAGTTTATTATATTGAAATGAGTAACACTAGTAGTTTTTTATTTTCTTGTATTTTTCTGAAATTAAAATTCTTGGACTCTCTAATACAGCTCACGCGCCTAATATCGAGAACATGATGTTTTAAACAAATTCTTATAATTATGTACATACTTGCTATACATTCAATGTGCCTGGTATAAATTGGTACTACTAAAATTAACTAAAGATGGAATTGCTGAAATAAATTTTTATTATTATAGTACTCTATAACCACTATAACATGTATGTAGGAATAATATATTGTTGGAAATAAATATATTTTATTTTTAACAAATCCTTCGTTTTAATAAAAAACCGCCTTTTCTATCTCTAAAATTGAACTGTCATGCAGATGTTTTCCACGAAGTTGAATCAACAATTATTCTTTTGTGCAAAGAATCAGTCTAGCAGTTGAGCTTGGAGAATTAGTCGACCTCGAAGAGTTAATCGAGCTGTAGATCCCGAGAGTAGAGCGTCAAAATGAATTTGATCAGTGTAAAAAACATTCTCATGTAGAATACATATCGAGGTCGCAGAATTTAGAAAATTTGTAAAGTTCGTAAAAAAGTTACGCACACTTTAAATATGCTAAAAAATATTTTGTTAATGGTTGGTTTTGTTAACAATGTAACTCGGGTTTTATTAAAACAGTAACGGCCGAGTGATGATCGCGTTGTTAAATTTAGCAATGATTAGCAGTTTAGAATGTTAACAAAACGTCATTGTCATTGTTATTCAATGATTTTAGTAGGCAACCTGTTAAAATCTGACATTTTGTTAAACGTTCTAAACCGTTGTTAACTTTTAACAATTTGCTAAGTTGACAACGGTTTAGAATGTTTAACAAAATGTCAGATTTTGACAGGTTGCCTACTAAAACCATTGAATAACACTGACAATGACGTTTTGTTAAACATTCTAAACTGCTGAGTCCATTGCTAAATTTAACAACGCGATCATCACTCGGCCGTAAGACTAACCTCTCTGCTCTAAAAACCAGCAAGCTGTGAATAGAAGAAAGTGGCATAATTTGGCAACTTAGTCTTAGTTTTCTGACCTTACCAAATATTATTTTATGGGACTAAAATAACTCGTGTTTGATGTTGACAATAGAAGATAAGCAGCAGTTTAGCTCTTGTGGACTGTTAAAAAAATTGATTCGCGTTAGTATAACACATACAGGAGTAATTATAAAAAAAATGTAAACAAGAAGGGATTAGGTTTTTCAAATCAAATTATTTTATTCTTTATGTCAAGCAGGTTCAAATTTATTCACTTATGCAAAATATAACCGAGTGATTCCATTTCTAATGCAAAAATCACGGACTGATCGAAACCCCGCACTAAATGATTGATGCTGCCAACATCAAAAGTGATGGGTCTTTATACTTGGCTGATTTCTAGTGATAAATGAGTTATCGCTTAGCCAGTGTGAGGTACCGGTTAAGACATGATATATTACTAAAAACATGGCAAATAATTTTAATAAATAATTCAGCATGCGGTATGCTATCAATACGGATAAATGACGCTTTGATTTGTTATGCAGGTTTTTAATATTTTTAATATGGTTTCTCCAAGGAACTTTAAAGGTGTATGGAAGCCCAATACTGTAGAACAAAATTGTCCAGGCGTGCAGGGCAGCGGGAATAGGGGGATTGGCCATGCGGAGTTAGCAATGAATAGTAGTAGAGCCGGACTTCCATAATTCTTGATACTATCTATTGTTGATATCATCAAATGTCAAATTCAAGCCTTACTGTTTTTTTTTAATTTTTTGCACAAAATTGTTGGTTAATTAAACGATACTACCATAGAATATTTAAAATTATTGTGTAATATTGGATTTTATATCATCTGATATAATATGGAAAGAAGCCTTCTATTTAAATGGTCGATATTTTATTGATTTTTGTATTTTTACCAAAAATCTTTGTAAATAAATAAAACACGATTTTTAAAATAAATTTCAAACATTGTATGATAGTTTCATGTACTTATCACCAATTTTGTGATAAAAGAAGGGCAAGATAGTGTAAATGAGTTTAATCTAATCCTAAGATTCTGGTTGTACATTAAAAAGTGAAAATTTTTATAACTGCTTTTTAGGCATATACTTTTTACTAATAACAAACATTCATGAGACAGAATAACAGTGGTTAAAAATGTTTAGTAACCTTTGGTTCCTAGGTATCCATTGTAACAGTATCCGTTAAATATTATGTGTCTACAGTATATCGAGCTTAAAAAGTTGATAATGTAAGTTTAAGAATCCAAAAATCCAATTTCTTTTTAAACAAATACAGAAAAAGCAAAAAGGAACTTTAGCATAAAATTGTACTTTCTTTCATTCAATTAGAGGGACCTGTATATATTAAAATTTGCCTGGTCTGCCCAGTAATTAAGAATTTTGATTATTTAAAAAGAATGTACTAAATTATTAAATGAAATAAAAGTACCTAAATGTAGGCCTTATTTCTTTTTAATAATCCACAGAAATACACAAACATTGTGGAAATTATCTAAAAGATAGTTAAGATTGCCTTACTCTTCTCACTGCTATTTCCTATGAAATTTTCATTATTTTATTATTCATAATTAATATATTATTATTTTTTCGGTTACCTAACGTTACGTCTCATAAGAAGCACCTAATTTAAATATAAGAAATACTTACCCAAAGTAAAAAATGCCGGGTATGTTACCCTTGGATTTGCAAGACAAAACCATACAACCTCTAATCATTTTGTTACGATATTATAAGTAACAAACAATAAACACAAAATTATAGTCACAATTTAATAAACACTAATCATTAAAATAGGAAGGTTTTTATCAATCCAAAAAACTTCTGCAACCACAAAATAAAGGTACTCACACAAAGCAGAACAATCGGCGCAAAGGGCACAAACCACAACGAAAATGACAAATGATGAGACAACGACGGTTGACGATACAGCGCGGATATAGTTTCATACGCGCGCGCGCCCTTGCACCAAAACCTTAGACAACTCTAAGACCATTACGGCTCTCATAAAAGTATAATGTCTTGCTTAACTACACACTGATTTAATGGGCTTCGATAAACCTTAAAACTTCCTTGGGTTTCTCACGTTTAGTGCTGCTAAGAGACGGCTAAATATACAGTGTTGAACCAGAGTAAATTATCACAGGAAAATATATTGACAAGGAAAAGAAAACACCGAGTATTTATAAACTTGTTTCAATAATATTTTGCAAGCGGATTTTTTTAGCTAGTAAAAATAATTAAATTTTTAGTCTCATCTACGGGTTATTTCGGTTTTTTTGCATATATATTATATTTTTGATTTATCAATAAAAAAATATGTAAAACAGTGCTTTATATAAATTATAAAAAAATTTAAAGGTCTGATATGGTAGTGTGTTTACTAATTCTACTTACAGTTTTAGGTTTCGTTATTTAAATAATTTATAATGGTCCGCTATTTTTAATAACTTTTAATTAATTTATTTTTACGCAAACATTTTAAGGTTTTTATAAAGTGGCAATGTTTGCATTCTCTATATTTTACAAAATATAATTTTGCCATCGGTTTAATTTAGGCTAAATATATTGTTTATACATTTTTATGTATGAAAAAATTATTAAAACATAAAAAACATATTTTTTTTAAGTACAATGATCAACTAACTTTTTTTGGTATTTCACAAATTATGAAATTTAACGATCTGCAAAAAAGAAAAATATTTCTTACCTTTAGAAACATGGTTCTAACTCTTCCACAGTCCTTTCCCCTCTCTTCGTCCACAATCGAATATATTATATCCCTCGCAGGAATCCTTTGATACGCCTGCCTTTTTCCTCCACAAATTATCCAGAGAAAAACATCGGGTAAAGAATGTTGGGGCTAAAAAAAATAAAAAAACTACTTTTAAATCCTATTTTAAAGTAAAATATGCCCCGTACCCTGCATCTTGACGTCAATTAAGCCTTTTAGGTAATGGCCAGAACGTTCTACCTAGTGTGAGTTATTTTTACATCTACGTAGCTTTACAAAGATTAATTTTTTAACCAAAAAAATGGTTTAAAATGTAAAGGTTTGTACATATACACGGTATCTCAAAATTAGCGTAAGCAATATTCAAGGATGTATTTTACACATAAAAATGCTTTAAAAGATGCAGATAAAGGACAGTTTCAAGAGATTAAGTAATCTTTGTTTTGTTAAAATTGGCAGTTTGATATCATTTATATTAGGCAAAATACTACAACTATATTAGATACTGCTTAATTAGAAACAATATACTTTGCTTTAATACAAACTTATTCAAATTATAAAAAATTATATTGAGGAAGTGTTAGCAAAAATTAACTAAATTTTTTAAAACATTACAAAAAGGATCTTAAAAATTATATTTCGATAATATGTTTGTTTATATTTTTAATAAATGAGATATATATATATATATATATATTATATATTTATATATATATATATATATATATATATATATATATATATATATATATATATATATATATATATATATATATATATATATATATATATATATATATATATATATATATATATATATATATATATATATATATATACAATAAACAATTTTATAATACAAGGTTTAAGAATATATTACAACCAAAAAATAAAATTAATAAATCAATAGGCCAAGAAAACTTTTAATATTTGGGTTTATACTTGTGTGATCCTTTACCAAACCAATTAAATCGATTATATTATTTATTGATTTTTATACAATTTATAAATTGTGTCTTTATTGCTTTTATAAATTATTACTATTATTATTATTAATATTTATAATTATTGCCATTATTCATCATTATTCTTATTATTATTTTTATTATTATATTTTATTATCAACATATAAAATTAAAATTAAATTTAAACAAAAAATAGTATAAAAATCATTTAATAAATAATTATAATTGTAATATTTACTTCTCTACTACAAGTCTTCGTGGGTATATTAAGTTTATTTAAGGTTTAAAATAATATGTAAAAAGTTAAAAAATAAACTGTATTAATATAGTTACTTTTATTTCTTTCAAAACATCTGAAAACCTGAAAAAGCCTAAGACAAGATAAAATAAAAACAAAACTTTCTAAAGCCTTTGCTACTCAATTGTAATTCCATCTCAAATTAGTAGGTCAGCATATTCAAAATATTAAATTTTTAACCAAGTACGTATATGTTGTATACGAACAACTATATACGTATTTAAAGAACTTACATCTTCAGTGAGGAATTTTAACTTTGCCAAATAACCCTGTGTAGTTTTATATCTATCCCGAAAGGAATTCTCGTTACTAAGGCTTTCAGGTTTCTGGCCGCGTTTCCAATATGTTCCTGAAAAAATAAAACAAACTTTACCGATATTATTGGGAATACAAATGGTGTTGTGCGAAGTTTTCGTTCATTAGTAAATAGCTCCAATGAAAAAGCAAAATACACATATGTTTAAAATGTCTTCCTATTTTATGTACTAACTATTATATAATTAAAGGTACAGCTAACTTTAGATTTAAAAAAAATGTAAAATAGCCATTTTATGTATTTTTTTCCGTAAAATCTGGGAAAACTATTTGAATTGAAACAAAAGAAATACGATACTAAATTAATATTTTCATAGTGAAACATCTTATTTATTGGTCCGCTTTTAAACAAATAAAGGTTTAAATAAAAATAATTTTTACTTATTTTAAGTGACAACAGAATTTATTTAATTTCGCATAAAAAATGCAAAACTTTTATTAGAAAAAAGATAAACGTAACAATAAATACCTGAAATACCAGAACACAAAAAGTCAATTTTTATCATTTATTTTCAACTTTAATACCTATTGGTAAAAGTTACATATATAATTTTCACCTGGTTAACAAATTCTAATAGTTTTGGTGATTAATATAGCTGCCTTCCAGCAAGCCTGGAAGCCAAGTTTTAATTTAATTCTACCTTCTTATCAGGTTAATTTTTATAAATAATTTTGTTTCCGTTTCTCCTACAATTTAATTACAGTTATCAAATGTTTTTTATTAAAACATTCCTATTATTTTAATATTGGGTCTATTTGGTGGCCATTTGATACGCTCGGGATACCAATGGTTTAAGAAGTTAACAGTATCAAAAACTGCATGAGGTGGAGCTTCGTCCTGCTGCCATAAGATATTTTTATAAAATGCCAGTTTATCCTGGAGGTACACCATGCTGAAATTGCTTAAGGTTTTTTGCTTCCTAAGTTCTTCCTTACCAAGAAGAAATTCTTAATCGCATCTAGCAAAAGATCAGCAGAATAATTTTTACTTTTCCAAAACCAAGTTTATTTTTTTAAAATTATTATTGCTTTTGATTTTAAAAGTATTGTGTATATGTTACACAATTTCATAATGTGGGTTTTTAAAAATGGGATATTGATAAAGTGGCAGTTTAGCCGTAAGTCTTGAAATAAAATACAATAGTGGTTTTTATTAGTTAGCTCTCCTATCGCTATATTTATCTAATAAATGCATTTTATAATTTTAATAAGTTTTTTGTATATATTTTATTTTATGTCTATTATAAGAAGAATTTTATTTAAATTTAAAATTAAACCTATTTAAAAGTTAATATTACAAATTATGATAAACCCATTTTCTTTTAGGAGATTGGCTTCCCAAAGTTATAATTTAACGATTAGTATGTATACTCAAACATGAAAATACTTAAAATGCATATCGAAGAGAAGTAACAAACTTATCTGTTACGTCAAGGAGATACATAATTGCAAAACGTGCTTATCAGTTTTTGTAGTACGAGTGGTAAACGTTCAATTTGATTTTGCAATAAAATAAGGAAAATAAACTAAAAAATAAACGTTTGGTCCTAATTTTATTTTGATGTTAAAAATTGAAATTATGTAGAAAATGCCCTTAAAAAATTAGTGGCTCTCAGGCTGAATTATCTTGTGTGTCTGTCCTTTATGTTTTACATTACCCCATCTGCATTATTCATTTCAAGTTTACTATAGGTCCACATATACAAATTTAAGCTTTTTAAATCAAAATTAGAATTTTGTACTTTTAAATTTATTTTTACTTTAAATACATACTCGTACAAAAGTAGAATAACTTTTCCAGATATTTTCATATAAAATAAGGAAACAAATATTAAAACGGGAAGCTAGTTGACATGAATGTCTAAAAGAAAAATATGCAAATGCGGCTGAAGCCTGAAATATTCTTTATAAATTTAACCTTAAATATAGAGGCATAATCTTATATTGTATATGGCTAACGAGAAAAAAATATAGTAAAATGCAAGAGAACTTTAAAAGAGTTTTAAAGCACAAATATTTATTCTAGAAAATTGGTGTTTTCTAAATTGTAAATCTTTTAACAAAGAGCTGATTGTTGCCTTAAAACTTAAAAAAATGCTATTTTTAGAATGTAGAAAACTTTCCATAGATTCCTTAAAAAATAAAATTTGTTGAATATTGTTCTATTAAGCAAACTGTATGCTGGTAAACTAGTAACAATTAACAACAATAAAGCTGTACAAAAAGAATTCTCACAATTTCTCTTTGGCATAGCTTCAGCCTCTCCTTATCTAGTTTAGTTTTTCCGGTTCCAGGCCCTGTAACGGACGCCTTAGATATCGTTACATATTTTCCACATCCTGCAGACAAGTCCTCCAGTACTTGTTTAAGTTTAGATTCTGACTCTGGATCATCTGATTCTATTAAAGAGTTTACTTCTTCAAGACCATCCTCCTGCAAAAACAAAAACAGATGGATCAAAACCAAAAGTACAGTTTATTTATTTCTGCTTTTAAATACTTTTAAAAATTGTGTAAAATTAAAATAACAAGAAACATCAACATTAAAAAAAAGTAAATCGTAATACTATATATTGGGAAAAAAAAGAAAAAAATGTGTGTCATATAACAAGTAATGTACTAAAGATATACATTTTTTTAAATTGGAAAATAAGCTAAATTTACCAATTTTAATGACCAAAAAGTTCATTAGGCTTAAAGAAAAAAATATGTGACCAGATTTAATTTACAGTTCTCAGTAATTTAAAAGTACGGAATCTCAAATATTGTTAAAAATAAAAAACCCTAAACCTGCTTTTCAAAGAAACTGTAGAGTTTTAGCAAATAAACATATTATAAATACTTTAAACTATACGGGATACTCAATGAAGTAATCCGCAATGGACTTCAACGTTTTTAATAACTTTGAAAGATGTATTTAGGATAACATACACTTTTAGAGTTTTCGCCTACTTTCGTTTAATTCCCTGTTTCAACATTTGAAAAAGTTTTAAAAGACCATTTTATGAATTTAAAGAAATCTAAAGTATTAAATTTTGGGAATCACCTATAATTATAGATTAGCTTAGTTAATACCTGTATTAACTAAGATAGTATAAACTGTAAACGTTTAGTTTAACCAAATCAGAAGAAAATCTTTGTAGGAACAAAAATATAAACATCTAGAAGTTTTGTTTTCAAATCGGTAAATATCGTTTTATCCCCAAATTCAATTTTTTTTTAAATTTACTTACAAATCACAATAAAAAGTAATATTTTCATACATAATACTAAAACTTGGACAACTAGCTGCTGTACTTATCAATTTAAACCCTTTACTCTCCGTTGGGTTTTGAGTTAAGGATTTGTTAGCGAACGTCGTTTTTTTAGTTGGCATAGGAAAACATTTTTTTAATAACTTTTCTTAAAATCAAGTAAAAATGTAATATTTTAATAATCGAAATGGGACAAGAGGTTACTGGTAAAAAATAATATTGCGTTATCATACATTTTTACCAAATCAAATAAGATTCTTTTTATTAAATTTCAAAATTATAATAAATAAAAATGCAAATGCGCTTCTTTCTTGTATTCTTGTTGAAAACTTGAAACATATTTCTTTAGAAAAAGGAAAACATAACATAAAGCCGCTATATTATTCTTTGTTGTTTTAACAGTATGCATTTTTATAGAACCGAAAAATTAAATTATATACATAACAGGCTTAGGGCAAATTTAAAAAAAAGTATGTATTTATTTATTTTAAAAACTAGAGATTTATGTTGTAAAGTTAATGATATATTTATAATTTTAAAAATTGTGTTACTGCAGTTAGAAATAAAACTGTGACAAATGACAAATGAAAAGTTTGTAAACAATAATAAACTGAATTTTATTGTACCAAGACTGTCGGTGTGTTCTTACTGAAAAGTTTTTTAAGAGTTTTTTAAAGGACTGTGATCCAAGATGATGCTACGAGCACCTATAAAATATTTTTTAAAAGCGGTTTAATGAAAAAATAATAAAAATAAAAATTGCTTTGCCATATTTTGTTGGCGGAAATAAAAAAAAAAATAAAGGATCCAAGAAGTTTATAGTGGGAATACTTTATGTTAAAACCCACAATATTTAACTACGACTTTTCTTACCTTAAAGAAATATTGCAGACGACCCAAAAAAGGAAAGTCTGGTTTTGATAAAAGCTCTAGATCAAATTTTTTATACAATATGATTTTAAATGGTATCAAAGATAAGGGTGCATTCATAATTGAAAAAAAATGCATATAATTTAGCCGTATTTAATAAAATAAAATAATAATTATTAATTTTGGTATCTACGCCAAAAGGAAAGACCGTTTAAAGATCTAAATGCCCATTTTACTTTTAAATATAGTTTAGTTTTATTTCGACTATTTTACTAAAGTGTTTTACACTGGCGAAATTTCGTAGCAACGACCTGGTTTCTACTGTCAGAACTCTTAGCTGCACTTACCTGGACAAAACCAACATGATAGTTTCTTAGCGACAAATTTTTTTGATGTTAAATAAAAAAAAACCATTGTCAGTCTGACAAGTCTGACAATAAACACTGCTAAAATTTGGCTCATTTTTTCGTGAAATAGTCTTGTCGAATATCATTAAAAAAAGGTCTAGGAAAAATATTTTTCTTGTTTTATTTAAGTTTGTTGTTTTTATGGCAATTTAGTTCATGACATTTTTTACAAAACCAGTCACCTTACGGCTCGTGGTTTTGTTGTAGATCTCATACTCCTGTTTTTTCTTTTATGCTATTATATACAAAAAAATTGTTACACCAACAAGGTATTATGTTAGTGTAAGTAAGTTAATTTTTATTCTGTGAAATTCAACAACAATTAATTTATAGTGTCAGTATTTAATAAAATAAGAATAGTTGTATAACAATTTTAAAAGTCAAATAACCTATTTTTACACACATACCCTTAGTTCTTGAAATGATTTTAATTTAAAAACAAACGAAAATAATAAAAATTTGGCTTTTATATTATAATTATTAAATTTGTAACTGATAAACCCAAAAAAAAAAAAATTAAATCAAAGAAGTCGTAAAAATTTTGTATGTTTGATTTAAATATTTTTTAAAATTTTACTTTAGACACACGCCGATTTTCATGAATTTTTCAATTGGGGGCTGATCACGAATTAAAATTATTTTCCGGCAACCTCTGGTTTTTGAGTTATGAAGCCTCCAAGTGGACTAACCTCAAAATGAACATTTTTCAAAATTCCTCCTTCTTGAAACTGATTACCACCAAAATGGAACATACACTGATTGGGCACTTATATATTAAACGAATACACTAAAATTTAAAAAAGTTTATTGCTTATTTTTGGTAAAAAACACCTAAAATAAATCCAGTTTTATATCTTGAAAACTTAATTATAATCAGGCAACCAGTTATACATCACATATCTTCTTACAAGGTACAGAAAAGTGGATTTATTTAAGATAATTTTTGCTTAAAATAGACAATTAATTATTGTAAATTTTAGTGTATTTGTTTAATATATAAGTGCCTAATTAGTGTATGTTCCCATTTGTTGGTAATCAGTTTCAAGAAGGAGAATTTTGAGGTTAGTTCACTTGAGGCCTTATAACTTAAAACCAGAGGTTGCCGGAGAAAACTAATTTTAGATTCGTGATCAGCGCCCCAAAAAAACCCCGTATGCACAAATTTATGAAAATCGGCGTGGTGTCCGTAAAGAAAAATTTTACCATATTTTTTAATAAGTGGTGATTTATTCCGTTAGTAAGTCAGTAAAATACGATCGCACGAAGAAACCAGCTAATTACATTCTTGTTTTTCTCATATGCTGAGCTCTATATTTTGCAGTATATACCATACAGAGTTAAACAACAGCTTCAAGTTTCTAGAGCGCGAGGCCCTATATAAACAAATGTTAATTAGGTATTCATGTCTTTGATGTTTCGTGCGTCGCGTTATTCTTGCGTTTACATAATAATATTCTGTGTTAAAAATCAAAACACGTTTTTAAATTAGATATAAAAATAGGAACAGTTTTATATATGGAAAAAAGGTATAATATTGATATTTTGTTTGTGCTTGGGACAAAAGCGATGGGTTAAATTTACATTAGAGGTAATGTTAAGGGCCCTACGAACCAATTGATTAAACGTTCTTTTTTCACAAACCATAGGCTCACATTGGCAAATTGGGGTGTAACCTTTTGTTTGGTAGGTTTGGTTTGATATAATATCCGGCATAAAATGAGAAAAAGAAAAAAATATATAAAAACTGGTTCACACATCATACAAAAATGTGGATTAAAAAATAAAACCATAAATTTTTTCATAATCTTCTTTTACCTAACCTGAAAACTGCACCATACACGCCTTCTTACAGCTGGTACACCTAAACGGAATAAGTCAGTAATAGAGCAAGCAATATTTTAAAAAATTAACTTATTTTTACGATCCATATTAAAGCTAATCCGGAGCCGCACAATTAAAAGTCAATTGGAGTCGAATCTGGCAAACAAACAGGCAAGTAGATTCAAGCACCTCAACTAATCCACCTTTTTCAAACATTTAATTGAAATAATATTGGACCTGTATCATATATTAGGGTCAAGCTCCGTCCTGCTGAAATCATATGTCTGCGGATACGAAATTAGTTTCAAGAAAAAAATAGAAAGTGTTTGAAACTCGGAGGGCGGCATTTCAAACAAAAGACTTCTTAGGCATAGTAGACAATAAATAATTTAACACTAGGTTAATATATATGTTTTATGAACTAACATAATTAGTAAAAGTTAGAAACCAGAAGAGCAACGTAGTTTTTTAAACAGACCCACTTTCTTACTTACATACATATTTTAAAATAAAAAACACATTATTCTCTATGGAAATTTTAAAGTTAATCTCAAACCCTTAAAAATTAAAAAAATGTCAAAAGTAACATAAAATATGTTCCTCTTCGTACTTACTACAACACCAATTTTTATAAAAATATTTAAAACCATTTTCGACATATCATACTGTAACACTTTAAAAAGCTCAACCTGTATAACAGGTAATTGAAAAAACTCCACCAAAAAATGTTATTTTTAAACATCACACATTTTTAAAAATGGTATACAGTTTTTTTATATTGGCCCATTAAAAGCTCTTGTTTTTAAACTAAGAATCACAACTCTTGGTACTATTTAATAACTTTATTTCGCTCCCGGTTAAAAAACCTGATATAATATTTTTAAAAGACAAATCTGAGAAAATATGTTATTAAAAATTTAGTTAAATTTAAAAGTTTTTACCAAATGCCAATTATGCAAATAGCACCTTACCAATCCAATTTAGTTTTTATCGAACTACGAAGTATTTGTACACCATTCCTAGAATTAAACCTTTTATTTGAATTGATTGACATACATTTGTTCCAAACGCGGTTCAATTTTCTGTTAAAAGGCTTAGATTTGTTAACCTTAGACATCCCATTTATTATACCTTCGTACCAAGTATTACAACTGGATTTTTTTTTGACAAATGCGGAAAATAGTAAAGGTCAAAAGTTAACTTAAAATAAATTGCTGTATTTATTGGTTAAGAATTTAAAATAATGTTTTAAATATATATTTTAATAAATAAAGACTTATGTTTAAAGTTTACACGTCAATTTCTTTTACCAATTTTGCAGTATTAGAAAAAAATACCTTATTTCTATATTTTTATCTCCTTATAATAAATATACGTTTATTTAGCACTTGGCTAGTAATAACAAAATTTTACACAAAAAATAACAATTAAAGAAATTTTAACCAATAAAAAATACAATAAATCAATTCCGTAAATATTTCAAAAGTCTTCGAGTAAACATTTTAAGATTAGGTGAGTCCTTTATGCTGTCAGGCAGTTCATTAAAAATGCGAACACCATCGTAAAAAAGAGTTTTCTGTAAAGATACTGAATTTACCATGGGGATATTGAAATGTTGTTTAGTTCTTAAATCATATTTATAAAAATTTGAACGCTTTTCAAGATAAAACTTTAAATAACTAGGCTGTAAGTTGTGTTCAATTTTATATATTAAAACGAGGTTCGCCTTTTTAATAGACTGCTCAACATTCAGCCATCTTAGTGACTGTAACATAACACTAATCGGAGTATATTTATCACAGTTCAATAAAATTCTCATAGCCTTATTTTGTTGTATTTGTAACCTTTGCACTTCTTCTTTGGTACAAGAAATCAATAACGAACAGCCATATAAAAAATGAGGCAGAATAATAGTATTATAAACCAACATCTTTGTCCACTGAGATAAACTGCCCGATATACGACTAAAAAACCTACTTTTTAGCAATTTTTTACACATATAATTGACATGATTACTAAAATTTAATTGTGGATCTAAAATTATTCCTAAGTATTTAATATCTGTAACAAAGTCAATAATATCACCATTTATATTTAGAGAAAGTCCCAAGTTATTAAATTTACGACAATTTACCTTAGAACCAATAACCATGCATTTTGTTTTTGAATTATTTAACTTTAATTTATTTTGACAAAGCCAGTCATACAACATTTTTAGTTCATTATTCATTATCATAGTTACTTGTTCAAAGTCCCTGCCAGAAACACAGATAAGGGTGTCATCAGCAAACAGGTTAACAAATGCGTTTTTTAGGACATTGTGTATATCGTTTACATAAATAATAAATAAAAGCGGTCCTAATACACTCCCTTGTGGTACACCCCATTTACTATCTCTTTTGTCAGAAAATACTTTATTTACTTTAGTTTGGTGATACCTATCTGTCAGAAAGTCTTTTATCCATTCAAGAGCATAATCTTTTAAGCCATATAGAATTAATTTGTTTATAAAAATGTCCCTATCAATAGTTTCAAAGGCACGTTTTAGATCGACAAAAACACTTAAAGTTATATTTGACTCACTCATGTTTTTTCTCCAGACAGCACAAACATATTGCAGAGCAGACTCACACGTGTGCCCATCTCTAAATCCTGACTGACCACTGTATAACAATCCATTGCTTTCAAAGTATTCTCGTAACTGTTCACACACTATTATCTCAAGGATCTTATCAATCACTGACAGCAAATTTATTGGACGAAAATCGCACATTTTCTGTGGTTTAGACACCTTTGAAATAGGAACTATTACACTTGTTTTTAGCTGACTGGGAATCTTTCCAGTTCTTATAGACGTATTTACCAGATACAATAACGGATAACCTATGACACAAAACAAATCCTTTAAGAGGTTTACATTTAATGTATCATCACTTGTGCACTTATTTTTTAAACTATATACGATCCTTTTTAGTTTCGACAGACTTATGGTTTAAAGTGACATAAGCTACAACTAGTTATTTTCATAGCTGCACTCCACCTCTTTTTCTATACTTTCTGATATATCATTTAAACTGTCTGCATAAAAATTATTCATATTTTCCTCCACACTTTTATCATATTTTTCAAAGTCAATATTTGTAAAGTCGGCCTTCTGTTTCTTATTACCAACGAACTGTTTTAAAGTCTTCCACATTTTTTCCCATTTCCCTGCATTTATCAATATTTCTGTCGAAGTAATTTTTTTTTTTCCGTTCTCGTTACTGAGGTCACTATGTTTCTTTTATTTTTGTAGTGTGCCAGTCGTTTTCATTTCTTGAAAACTTAAATTTTTTGTAGGCTTTGTCTCTATTGGCTCTCGCATGTCTTACTTCTTGTGTAATCCAAGGATACTTCGGTAAGTGCCTCTTTTGTAGTGGGGCTATTCTATCAATTGCTTTTTGTATAATGCCCATAAAATCATCATATAAGATATTTACATCAGTAGAGGTATAATTCCAGTTTTGTCCAATACGTCTCCTTAATATTTTCAACATTTTGTCTGCTTAAATTTCTATTATATGTTTCATTAAGGGGTCCGTTTACTGGAAAATTCTACTTGAAAATATTTCATGGATTATTAACAAAGTTCGCAGGACTGAATTCGATTCTTGGTTATTTGTTAATCAGTGCGATAATATTTTAAGAGCTCTGAATCAGGATCATTTGATAAGAAGTCCACATTTAAGTCGCCCATAATAACTGTTTCTGTTGGTGCACTATACCGTCATTCAGCTTTTCCTCTAGATATGACAAAAAATCCCGGGCAGATCCATGGGGTGATCTATATATGGCTCCAAACAATATTGATTATTCTTTAAATTGTACTACAACCGATAATGATTGGTAGTTTATTTTAACAGTTTATTTTAACAGTTTTTCTAGGCTTGATTATACATATTTTTAAAATTTATGTTCGTAAAAATATTGATGTATGACTGCCGTTTCTTTTAAAATTTTATTTACCTTTTTATTCTTTTTAAAAATTAAACACGGTTATTCAGTGTGTCGTAGTATTCTCATTTATAATTAATTTATGGTTTTGTTAAAAATATATTTGGGTTAAAATGTTAAACATTATGTACAGGAACATTATGTACAGTGACGGCCATTAAATCTTGGGCAAAAAATTTGTCAAATTTTGACTTTTCTGTCACTTTTTGTAAATAGCTCTTCTTTACTTTGTTTTACTTTTAATTACTATAAATAAAGCAAAAGGTAAAAGAAAATATTTTTATATTAAAAAAACTAAACAAATTAATAACTTGATTAACAATTTAATAAAATTAAACAAACCTAAATATCCTTCCAAAAATTTAATTTTTATTGCGGCCTTTTTTTCTAAGACAGAGTTTACCTTCAGGCATGGAATGGACCAAAGCCAGCTAGTTCGGATTTCCTCGTAACCTTATTCCCAACCTTAAAATTTTATCCCTAAGTTTTTTATTGCGTCTAAATATTTTCCCTATAATATTTTTAATAACAGCACCAAACAATTTCCATAACATTTTAAAAACTACGTAGGGGCAGGGTTTAAATAGTCTTTATCCATTATCGACTTGCCGGGCCGTATAAGAGACACTTTCTTGCTGAATGAAAAAATTTCTGTCCTTGTGCACTCAGCCACCCCCAACATTTACGAAAATCGCCCACTACTTCTGTCCTTTTGGGTATATTTATCACCAAGTCGTGTTCCTTAAGGCCTTTATACCTTAAGTATTCCATTGTAGCACGACTAAAACACTTTTTCATCGGTGACTATTATACTTTCCCAAAAAATCGGAGTTTCCAAGTAAAATTGTATACCAAATCCAATGCGTTGTTCTTTATTTGCATTTGTTAAAAAATGCTGGGTTGCAGCGTAGTTCAAATATTCATATACCTTATTCTTCGCCGTGCCGTTCTAACCGATGCTGGGAAATTGCTTTCGGTTTATGCTGTAATTACAGATTTAAATGGTTGCTTCCTTAAAACATTAACTAAATTATTGTTTTGTTCTTGATTCGATAGTTTGGGGGAGACCACTTCCAGCTCTTCTCTCAAAGGGGCGTGTTTCCTGCCATTTTTTTTAATTAATGGTACTCTTTGCGATGTTACGCTCTTCCCTGACATCCCTTTTTTGGCCAACCTCTCTGCCCAATATAATGAATAATTAATACCTTTTGATCCAAAGTTAAGTTTGGCATTTTAAAAAATATTTTTAGACACTGACAATGGACACCTGGTTTTTTAACAAGTATTTATATTAGTAGAAGGTCGCATAAGCTTATTTTACGAAAAGGAAAAAGGGTTGCCCAAGATTTAATGTACCTAAAAATAATATTATTGTTACAGATTTTATAGGTGTGTTATTCATTTATAGAATTGAAGGATGTTAGTACTATTAGTTTTAGATTATTAGTTTATTTAAAAAAAAAACTTTACTTTTTTCCGATTACGACCATTACAAAACCTTTAAGGCTTTGTAGTCGCCCATATTGCTTATTGATTCCATTGTGGGGTTTTTAAAACAATAGGACGACGGAATTTATTAAAGTAAATATGTAACATCTTAATAAAATATTAGTATTGAAAAATCGACATTAATTTCTTAAGTATACTAGGTAACATTGTGAAAATAATTTTTTAATTAAAAAATAATACACTCATGGACAAAAATATCGAATAATCGTAAAATTTGCCATAAGACGCAATGCTAATTGTCTGTACCAAAAATATTTATATTACCACTTAGAAATCATCAAACAAGGTGAGTAAAATGTAAAGTGTTAAAAAAGGACAATCTCACAGTTGTGTATCATTACAACATTTGTTGGGTTACTGATAAACCCCACAGACTGTAAAAAGTTTTAAAGAGAAGGAATGCAATAGTAATTACTGCCGTTACTGATTTGAAAATGTGTAACACTCTGTGGGGTTTATCAGTTACCCAACAAATGTTGTAATGATATACAACTGTGAGATTGTCCTTTTTAACACTTTACATTTTACTCATCTTGTTTGATGATTTCTAAATGGTAATATAAATATTTTTGGTACAAACAATTAGCATTGCATCTTATGGCAAATTTTACGATTATTCGATATTTTTGTCCATGAGCATAGAAGAAATATTGTATGCAAGCGCCTTAGAAAAAGTCTGTATTTTTAAGCAGGTGTAGCAAAGTTGGAAGAAAATAAAACTAAATGACCAGAAGATCATGACAAGTATTTCAGATTTTTTTAATTAGCAAAAAAAAATTACAAATAGTATTTTAGATATGTTCAATATTGTTGTGGTGGATTCCTGTTTTGATTTTAAATTAAATATTTTGTTTTAGTTTGGGTTATTCTTGATAATTTTTTGGGTTTGTTGGGGGCTGTTTTCTTTTTTTTTTGTTTCTGGCGATTTACCAGTTTTAAGGGGTTAATAGGGCTTCACTCAGTCGCTATACCATTGCGCCATGCGCCATTAAGAGTTAAAAATTGTCGGAAAAGACCATACAGTCCATGGATAACGAATAATATTAAATTTATGAAAAATCTTCGAAACCAGGCGCTTAATCGTTTTAGACGCACCCGCGATCCTGTCCATTGGAGTTACTATAAACAGTTAAGGAATGTTACAACAAATGCTATAAGGGCTGAAAAAAGGGCATATTTAAATCAAAAATTTCAAAACTGTACCCCTAGAGAGAAATGGGCTGAATTAAAAAAATTAAACATACTTAAAAATAAAATAAGAAAATTCCGGTCGGCCTAAAAAATGTCAATGAATTAATTTTTTTTTTCTCAAATAGCACAAAATAATAATAAACCTAAGCAAAATTTGTTAGATTTTTATGAGAATAATTTATTGTTCAACGAAACTTTTTCATTTTCCCAAATTAATGAAGAACTAATCTATAAGATTATTCTTAATATTAAGTCCAAGGCTTTTGGGGCTGATAACTTAAACATTACCCTAATCTCTTTATGCTGTCCTTTCTTAATTCCATATATAACTCATATTATTAATAGTTGTCTTATAAACTCTTACTTTCCCAAAACTGGAAACTTGCCAATGTTTTACCATTGGCTAAAGTGAATAACCCTACAGAATTTAATCAGCTGCGTTCAATATCAATTTTGCCAACCTTTTCCAAAATATTGGAGAAAGTTATAGAGTTACAGATCTCCTGTTATGTTTATGGATTTCACGTTATTCCGCCTAAACAATCAGGTTTTAGAGTGGGTATGGTTGCTCCACTACTTTCTGATATTATGGATGATGTAGTTACTGCATTAGATGTGGGCGAGGTAACTGTTTTGGTGCTATTAGATTATACCAAGGCATTTGATATGATTGACCACAACGTTATGGTATCTATTTTAAAGTACATTGGTTTTGAGAAAGTCTGCAACTGCATTAATTTCTTCGTTTTTATCGGATAGAGAACAGCGGGTTTGTCTTGACGGTAACGTGTCTGAATTATTAGCGGTCAAATCGGGGGTACCTCAGGGCAGTATACTTGGTCCACTTTTATTTAATATTTATACTTCCAACTTAGTAAAATCTCTTAAACACTGTAAATATCATCTTTATGCAGATGATACTCAAATATATGCTTCATTTAAGCCAAGTCTTGCCGAAATTATGATCAATCAAATAAACATTGACTTAGATAAACTTCTGCGACGCTCGGAGGATCATTTATTAAAAATAAATCCAACTAAATCAACCGCTATACTTTTTGCGAGAATATAATTCCGTTTAAAACCTCTGTAAAAAACTTAAGCCTAACTATAGATAACAAATTAAAATTTAATGAACATACTACTTTGTGTTTAAGAAGGGCATATTCAATGTTAAAAATAATTTACTCGCATAGATTTTATCTTTCAGTAAAAACTAAAGCCATGCTTTGTGAAGCGCTGGTATTATCCCATTTTAATTTTGCTGATCATTTGTACGGTCCTTTTTTGGATAGTCTGGATATAAAAAGAATTCAGAGAGCTCAAAATTCTTGCCTCAGACTGATATTTGGAATCAGACGTAGGCAAAGAATTTCACACAAATTACCCGAATTGGGGTGGCTTAACATGGAGCGGCGGCGTACCTTGCATTCCTTAGTATTTTTTTACAAAATTTTAAAATTTAAATGCCCTCCTTACTTGTGTCAAAAATTAAAATATAGGACTGATATTCATAATTTGAATATTCGTAGGTTAAATTTACTTACAATACCATCACATAATAGAGAAACATTTAAAAAATCATTCTCCTACCAAATTGCTTTGCTAATAAATAAATTTAAGGTTATGGAATTTTCCTCGTCAGTAGCCTCGTTTAGAAAAAATGCGATCCACTTTTGACAATTAGAATACATTACACCCGTATTAACCTCCCCCATCCTCCTTTTCCCCTTAATTCTTCTTCTTTCTCTTTGTCTATCCTTTCACTTCTCTTTCTTTATCTCTGTCTTTCTATCTCTTTTCTATTTACCACTCTTTTTTAAGTTTTCTTACCATTTAATAAAATAGTTATATATTTATATGTTTTTTGGGCTCTAGCAGCTGCTTCTATATGGGGCAAGCTGATGTAGCCCTTTATTCCAAACAATTTTTTTTATTGTAAATTGTATGAATATGTGTTTTTTTTTGGAATAAAAAATCATTTATTATTATTATTATTATTATTATTATACCCCGGTACCAAGACCAAAGCCGTCCCATTGTATAAAAACTTCCCTGGCGATAAACCCAACAGGAAGTTATTAAAATAATATTTTGTTTTAATATAAGTAAACAGCTTTATTCCTTTTAAAAATGTAAATTATGGTAAACTTTCTTGCCTGATAGGTTTTGGTAATGGAATATTTCATGTCAGACTTGTTTATCTCATTCCGCATTGTCTTGATAAGTGAATTATTTATGGTATTTTAAACACCAATGTATATTTAATAATTTATTTGCTTGTCCTTAGGTTTTGAGCTTCTAAGATACAATCGTTTGCATAATAGGAAATAATGAGATTATTTCTCAAAAACTACAACCGGATTTCTGTATAAATAGATATCTTTTTTTTTTAATGTGTAAAGACAGGGTGTTTTAAATAACGTTTAAAGTAATACTAATAGAAATAGAAATCAGACGTTTTTCTAGAAAAAAACTTTAAAGCAAAGCCACAACTTATTATATGGTGTGTAATCATATAAGGGTTTCATTTCTCAAGTACCTTAATTATATTTTTTGATCAATGAATCTGTCCGAGCAATCGATAGATCGCTGTAATCAATAGGCAAGAATTCTAACTTGTTTTTTTCAATACAAATTTTTGACATTAATATCAGCTGAATTTCCTAAGTTTTCACTTGGAACCTATTTTTAGTAAATGTTGTGTACAGCTGCTAGGTATTATATTGCTAACTTACCAATTTTTCAACAATTTTCCCAATTATATTCGAATTATACATCCTTCTTCGGTAGTCTGGCCATACCGATCTTATATGCATACAAGGCTTATTGTCCCAGTAGGTAAAAAATAATATATCTTATCATGTGTCATGGGTTTTGCTGGGGTAGTAGTGCTTTGCCATGATGCTGTATCGGATGTTACATTTTCTGAAAAAAAAACAATCCTTTATTAGGATCACACAAAAAGTTGTTTATATCAAAACACTGTAGCAATTTTTTTTTAAATATTTCTTTTGTGCTTTTGTAAAAAAACAATTATTAGTTTATATAGTCTTTCGTTACTGTTTTTCAAAATAAGATCAGACTAATTTGTTGTCAGGGGAAATAAAATATAATTGCTTGATATTTTTGCCTTCTCGGAAATAGAAGCAAAAAAGAACCGAATTTACTTATTCGATTAAAAAATAGGCGATTAAACAACATTAGGATCAGCAATAGTCTTTTAATTAAATATTTATACATACACCGTCTTTCAGGAAGTCCGCATCATACAGAATTTTTTTATTTTTATTACCAATTTCAAATAACAGAGAAATTAAGGCCCCGAGACCATCAACAGCGCTGTATTTTGTATTATTTGTGGGGTTCGTTGTTAGAATATGATAATAAATTTTTTCTGGAAGCAGTTGAAGGATATGAATATCAAAGATTTCTGGTTTTAACGGGACGGTGCCACCTGCCACACAGCAGATGAAACGATACAATTACTGCGCGGCAAGTTGCCCGATCGCATTATTTTACATGTCGGTGACATCAATTGGCCGCCGCAATCGTGGAATTTAACTCCCCAGATTTTCTTTTTTGGGTCTATCTGAAAAACAGGAGATCAGATGCGAAATATCCGGTTTAGAACCGGCTTTGTGCCGCAGAGTAGTCGAAAATTTTAACAAACGGATTACTTCATCAGAGACAACAACGAGACGAGTAACTGGTCCTTAAAATTTGTCCATTGCTTTTTATCTTTTTTTGATTACATAACTTCCTATATGTATGTCTTTGTCACTCATCAGGGCAAGCGATCGTAGATGGAGCAGTCATTGCTTTTTTCCTGGCTGCCAAGTTGATTACAGATTCTCTATTTAAGCTTTGCGCAGATTTTTGGTCTTTTTTTGACACACGCGAGATTAAGAGACAGAAGATACACCTGAATAAAAAAATGTTAACCTGACAACGCTGCTTCAGGAAAGTGACGACGGTCGATCGATTTTGTGTTTGACATTTTTGTAAATGGCCGTTTTGTTTGAGTAATCTGTTTACGGTTTTTGTGATTTATTGTGCGATTTTAATAATTTTCCACCCAATTTTTTTTTACTTTGACTTTGATTATTGACTTCTATTAGTGATTAGTGTATATATTTGATTTGTGCTTTTTAACAGATAATTTAAGTCAACAGTAAAGGAGTTCTGTGAGAAGTGTGAATCTGCAAGAATAATTCCTCAATTATGTTCTAGACTACTGATAGCCCTTGCTATTCACCCTATTTTTAACAGCCAATATGGGAGCTATTACGTGCCTTGTTTGTGGTGCTAAAGAGTATGAGGTCTCAAAGATGCACTCATTTTCTGGAAATCTAGAGAGGTATGATAAATAAAAACTTTCTTACATATCTACATGAAAGGGCTTTTCGAAAATGGTGATCGTTGAACGATTGATAAGATTACTAATCTTAATTTGGAAAGTAAACCAAGATTGGTTTACTACTGTTCGGAAAGTCTAAGATCAATCGGATTATTAACAGCTAATATAATCTTTTCTAACCTGCGGTCTTGGTGGGTAAAGGCAATTATTTTGATCAGCTGTTTTGTATCAATTTAAACTAACCTTTTAAATGTTGAATTAAGAACGTTTTTATTGTTTATATTAAAACATAAAAAAATTGAAATTGAAGATGCTTATACATATATTACACTTGAAAATGCAAAATTCATTTACAGTTATAATATCTCTATTCTCTTGATGCAGGAGGTTAATATTTATTCACAATGTAACCGTTATCAGCCAATAATAAAAGAGATTATTAAGATTCTTGTTTCCAAAAAGCCCTAAGAAAACTAGGTACATTTATTTTAGAATATTAATTTTTTTAATTCTTATTTATTTTACTGGATACACAATTATCTAGGAAGGTAATTAATTATCCGTTTTGAGAAATATTATAAATTTTATTAATAGAATTGGTAATCATTACATATGCATTTGCATTTCTTCAAAGTTTTTTAATTATTAATAAACATTTCTTGGTACTCATTAAATTTTCTTTTTTTCTAGATCTAGAATTTGGCAAGAAAAATTGGGATAGAAGTATACCGGCGAATCTCTGAAAAACAGAAGAAATATGCAGACTATCTCCATCTACCCTGCCCAAACAAAAATTTAAAATAAATTATTATACAGCAATTAGTTGGATTCATGAGCAGTATCCTTATGCTTTATCATAATATATGTGTGTTGGCCTAATTGTAAATATATACATTTTTATTGTTGTTTTTCTAATGTTTCGGTAATGTTAATTTGTAAATTAATTTAACTGTTAATAAAGAATACTATTATTTGTCATAATTTGAATTTATGCCACTTTTTTTGTTTCATTTATGAAAAACTGGCTGTCTCAGAAATAATAATCAAAGCAGCATCGGTGCACTCAAATAAATTTTCAGTTTTCAGTTAATCAGTTACAACATATAATGATTATCTTTATGTGTAAATTTGATGAATTATGACTACCTGTATTTTTTTTCCTTATATTTAATTTCATTGTCTGTAAAAAATGTATTAAAAACCAAATAAATGTAGTAGTAATAGTTTTTTCATTGAACCTCTGAGGATGTGGGTAAAGATCGACCATTTTTTCCCATCAAAATCGTGAAAATTGAAAGTCGCGGTTTAGGTATTATTATTATAATTATTTATATTAAGTTTAAGTATCTGTATTTACATTTACAATAAATAGATAAAAAAATAAAATAGCAAGTATCAAGAAAACTTTCAAATGACATGTTTATTGAATTCATCATTTTAAGTGTTTTTTAAATCTTATTTTGCAAAATTTGCTTAGGCAATTTTTACGTCACAATAATAAATATTAATTAAGTATTTTTAATACTTGACAAGTAAACTTAAAAATACTTATTATCGGTAATTTATTTTGGCTCATCAAGTGTCTAAATAAATTTTTCGAATTAAAAGAGGGCACTTAAAATGAATAAAAATAAATGTGCTAAGTTTGATGGATTTTTCTCAATACTATATATTTTGTTATCAATTTATTATGAAATATACTTCAACTTAATATAAATGTAAAAAAATGGCCTAAATCAAAACTTAAAATTTTCTCGATTTGGATGGGTAAAAATGGTTGATCTTTACCCACCTCCTTTTAATAAAACAAGGAAAAGAATAGAATTAGTAATTTGAATTTCGCGGGCAATGCCGAGGATCCGCCTCGGGCGCCATCTGCGTTCGCTTTCCTTGAAGACAGACAAAGAAAGCATAACAGCTGTCTCTCTCTCGGATAATTTATTTTCATTTAGTTGCTCGTCTCGTTGTTTGTCTCTGACTTCATGTCATTTGAGCCGCGGCGGTCATTTAGGTAAGATAATCTTCCACACATAAATGTAATAAACTAACCTTAATAAACATTTTTAATATTTCTTGACTTCTACGTGTTTTTATTTTAATATTTTTAACGTCGAAATCCAAAATGAATCACCCTTTATTATCTATATAATGAAACAATATTTTTTAAACGAAAATTAAGAAATGTATTGTAGTGTTTTATATCGTCGGATTCGCTTTAAAATTTATTTATGTTATAAAAATTACATGTTTTAATTTTAGTATTTGAGCTAAGTCAAAAATAATAAAATAATGAAGCTTAGAGCCCCCTATTAAAAAAGCTTAAAGAGATAAAATTGAGTTTGTATTAGTCTGAAAGTAAGTAAAGTATTTGAAGTTATTTTAGGCTTATCATGGTACTTTACATAAAAAAATAATTTAAAAATAGAATTTGAATAGAATTAGTTTAAAAATAACGTATTTGGACGTAGAGCGATTTGTAAAATCCGAAAAACAAAAAATATACAGGGTCGTATTTAAAAATCAAAATTTCTATTAATTTCCGGTAAAACCGGAAGTGAAAAAGCCTGTCATACATAAAGAATGGGCATTTCATTGAAATAACAACCATTGCAAGTTTTATTAAAACTGATAAAAAAAATAAAAATCTCGTGAGCATCAGGTATATCTAGGTACATCAAAGATTTTGTACTTAATAGTCGTCCTTATGATAAAGTATTTTCTTTACCTGAATAAAAGGATATTTTTATTTAAAAAAAAACTATCAATAGAACATCTATATTTACGACAAAGGCAATTTTAGTCTTAAAAATACGCTTTTCGCCAAATGCGACCACACTATCATAATATTTTGTATTCCTTAATTTAAAGAAGTTTAATATTTTAAAAATTTTATCACAAAGTTTTTAATATAAATTTTCATAGCTCTGACACGTATTACCGCGCTTTCCTCAACATTGCCTGCACTTTTATTTAAAACTTGTTTAAAATGGGTTTTGAATTTTCTAATAAATTAAAGCATAATAAGTTTTAGAATGAGGCAGCGCACGTAAACTCTATTTTGATTAAATTTTAATTACTTTTAAATAGATTTTTGGTTTTTTATTTCTTATGCATGGGGTGCATTGGCGTAGCTAGGATTTTCAATTTTTTTTAATCTAAAAAGTGAGACATTAAACCTACACTAATTGACCTCAAGGGAAACACTTTGGTATTCTGGTTTAACACCTTTTTATTGTAAATCAGGTCCACAAACGTTTCTATGGTAACAAAAATTCAACGTAACGTAATTGTGACAACTGTTTAACCTTTACTTTCTGTCAACTTCTTATCTCTTTGAAACACAAAACTAAACTGGCCCGTGCGGACTTCCTTCGCGCTTTATATAGTAATGTGGAAAAGAATGGAAAAGTCTGGAAAAGTCTAGTATTAGCTGAAAGAATTATTTTACTACAGGATATAAGAAAAGTGTAAAATGGATGTCTCCAGCGCCCTCAGGATAATCCGCAATGACCGTGGAAAAAGGGAAACTTAAGGTAACCTATTTTTAATAAATTATTAACCTAAATAAAATAATTCTAACCTTTTACATTTCTATTAAAAAAACTAACTAAATTACGTAACATTATATATATATATATATATATATATATATATATATATATATATATATATATATATATATATATATATTTATATATATATATATATATATATATATATATATATATATATATATATATATATATATATATATATATATATATATATATATATATATATATATATATATATATATATATATATATATATATATATATATATATATATATATATATATATATATATATATATATATATATATAATATATATATATATATATATATATATATATTATATATATATATATATATATATATATATATATATATATATATATATATATATAAATATATATATATATATATATATATTTTTTTATATATCTTACTAAAAGGAGCTACAAAAAAATTATAAAAAATAACTGACGTAGTTTTAGGGGGTCATCAATTTTGATTATATACTTTTTCCCCAAAATTAATATTTTTTCGAGTTATAAAAAAAAATTTTTTTACGTTTTTTTTAAGGAAAAAAAAGCTTTTGAACCCATAGCTGAGGTGGGCGATGGATTTTCGCCCCCATATTTGAAAATTAAATTTTTTAATTTGGCCTTTTATTATATTTATAAAAATTTTCCCCGTATTTTTTTATATTTAC
The DNA here is from genome assembly GCA_019359885.1 of Listronotus oregonensis. NCBI lineage: Eukaryota > Metazoa > Arthropoda > Insecta > Coleoptera > Curculionidae > Listronotus > Listronotus oregonensis. The sequence goes on along the minus strand of JAHBCN010009337.1, from coordinate 5,583 downwards.
AATGAATTGGTAAAAAAATTAGAATGGCAAGAAGCAAAAAAACCTTCAAACTTATTATTTTTAAAAAATTTTTACCATTTTACAGTTTTTTAATTTTTTATTTTACAAATGTTTATAATTTTAAACCCACAAAAAATTTAAAATTTGGTTTTTTTTAAAATTTCCCCAAGGGAATTTTAAAAAATTTAAAAAAAAAATGTTGAATTTAAAAGGGTTTTTTTTTTGGAATTGTCATTCTGATTTTTTTTACCAGGTCATTGTAGTGTAAAAAAAATATTTGGGGGTTATTGTAAATATAATAAAATAAAATTGAAATTTTAAAATTTTTTAAAATATAGGGCAAAAGAAAAAGTTTGCCAGTACGGGGGGGGGGCGCCCCGATAAATTGGTAGAAGCTGAAAGGAGACCACTACAAAACTGATATACGTGGATTAGAAAAAAGGGAAATAAAAGCCACCAAAAAAAAAATAGGAAGGAAATTTGGAAAAGTCCCCCATGCTATCCCCGATCAAAAAAATTTTGATATTATTATCTATTATAGTCAGCGGTTTTTTTTTTTAAAAGAACAGTTTTTAAATATTTATGAAGCTGTAAACCATTCTTTAATTGAAAAGAATTTTAAAAATAAATTTTATCTAGATTTTAAAACAATATTTTAATATAAAAAAAAAATGGAAAAATACTAATAAAAAAATAATAATAATAATAACACAATACTAAAAAATTTTTTTAAATTAATCTTTTAAATCTATGTTTCCCCTTTAAAAAAAAAATCTTTAAATTATAAAAAAATTTAAAAAAAAAAAGGATTTTAAAAAATTTAAATTTCTTAAAACTTATGGGTTTAAAAAATTTAAATATTGAAATTTTTAAATAAAGGGGGGATTAGTTGAGTGCCTAAAAAAGTTCGAAACCAAAAAAAAAAAAATTTTTAAATTTGGCATACCCATAAAAAAAAGGAAATTTGGGGGGGTTCGGGGTTTTTAAAAAAATCTAGAACGTTTTTTTAAAAAACCCTCATCAGTGCTATCTACAAGAAAAGAAATGAATTTAAAAAGGTTTTTTTTTTTGAAAATTTTTTTTAAGGGGGGAAATTTTAAAAAAATTTTTTGGTTTTTTTTAAAATTTTTTTTTTTTTTTTTAAAAAATTTTTTTGCGTAAAAACTTTTTAAAATAGTTTTAAAAGTGAAGGATTTTAATTTAGGAAAAAAAGAAAAAAAAAAAATTTTTTTACTCTGTAAAAGGGGGGCCCGGAATTTGAGCCAACAAAAATTTAGAGGGCTTTAAAAAATAATTTTTCACAAATTCAAAAAAAAAAAAAAACAACATTTATTTTTAAAATTTTCCCTTTTTTTTTAAAGGGGAAAAAAAAATTTAAAAAAAAAAACCATTTTGGGAAAGAAAAGTGTTATTGGGAAAACCTTTTAAACGACGTATAAAAAAAGGGTAACAATAAAAAGGGAAAAGAAAAATTCCCAAAATTTTTTAAAAGGGTTGTTAAAAAATGAAAATTTTTTTTAAAGGGGGAAAAAAAAAAAAAAATTTTAATGATTATTTTTTATAATTTTAATATAATTTAAAAACGTAATTTTATAAAATTTTGAAAATTTGAAAAAAATTTTTAAAAGGGGGCCAAAAAAAAATTTTTATTTTTAAACTTTTTAAATTTAAAATTTTAATTTTTAAAAAAAAAAAAAATAACCCAGGGGAAAAATTTAAAATTGTTTTGTTTGAAAAACTTAAAAAATTTGGTTTTTTGAAAAAAAAAAAAATTTTTAAAATTTTTTTAAAAATTTTAAGGGAAAAAAAAATAAATATGAAAAAAAAAAGGACGTTGAATCCCCCAAAAATGGGGCTAAAGCGTAAATTGTTTGGGAGATCCAACGTCCTTTTTTTTTGCATATTACATGATTTCCATATTTTTTTCAAAAAATTCAATTTATTAAAAACAACTTTTTGACCCAAACATAACAGTCAATTAATTTAAATTTTTTCATTTTTGCTGCACTCGGGCCCCCCGGGGTTTCAAAGAACCCCACACCCCTTTTCCGCTATGTCCTCCTTATAACCATAAAAATTTTCCCATCCCAAACCCCAACCCCCTTTCCCCTTTTTAATTTTCCCCCAGCATCTCCTCTACTATTTTCCCAACCTTGTGAGCTTTTTTTTGGGAGACCCCGGGGAAATTTTTAGAGAATATTAGGGACCTTTAGATATTAATTTTTTTTTTTCAAAATTTCTTTTTTTTTAAAAAAGGTTTTTTTAAAAAAATTTTTTTTTTTTTTTTTTTTGAATTTTTTTGAAAAACCAAAACCCTTTAACCCAAAAAAAACAATTTTCAAATTTTTCATAGTTCATTATAATTTACGTTTTTTTTTGAAGTAAGAATTTTCAGTTATTTTAAAAAAACCAAAAAAAAAATATCTCAATCTGATTTTTGAACGCCCCCCGGGGTTTTTTAAAAATTTTTTTTAAATTTCCCCTAATTTTTTCTAAATTACGATTTTTTAATTATATTAAAGTTATTTAAAAATAATCATTACTTAAAATTTTTTTTGATTCCATTTCTTAACACAGCCCCTTTTTAAAAATAATAATTTTAAGTTCTTTTCAACCACAATTTAAAAAACCCTTTGGGGTATTTTTTTTCCCTTTTTTATAACCCTTTAAAAAAAGAGTCTATCCTTTTTTATACGTCAGTACAACTGGTTCCCAACCTAACATAATCACATGTTCGTCTTTCCAAAAAAATGGTATATTTTTTTTTAAAATTTTTTAAAAAACCCCCCTTTTTTTGGGGGAAAATTTAACAAATATTAATGTTGTTTGAATTTTTTTTTTAATTTTTGGAATAATGTGATATTTTATTGAAGCCCTCAAAAAAATTTTTTTTTGGCTCAAATTTGCTGCGGCTCCCTTTTTGACGACGAGTAAGTTTTGAACTTTTTTTTTCTTTTGCTTTTTTTTTCCCCCTACCAAGTCTACTAAATTCATCACTTCACATTGATATACTATATTTAATGTTTAATTTCACGAAAAAAAAAATTTTAAAATATAAAAAAAAAATTTTTAAAAAACACTAAAATACAGTTTTTTTAAAAATTTTCCCCTTTTAAAAAAATTCCCCCAAAAAAATTTTTTCAATTTTTTTTTAAAATGATGAGGGTTTTTTCCAAAAAACGCTCTGTAGGTTTTTTTTTTAAAAAAAAATTTGCACGAAATACAAAGTCTCTTCATTTCCTAAATTTTAGGTGCACACAGCCACAACCAAGTTTCATTTATAACAGGTAATAACTACATTTTAAAAAAATTTTGGAACTGCAGCGGCCAGATTTAACCAAACCAACGGCAACATTGAAATTTTTTAAAAAGAAACATCCTTTTTTTTTTATTGATATTGAAAAAATTCGTAAGTTTTGTTAACATTTTCCCCCTAATCTTCCCGTTTTTAAGAAAAAAAATTTAAACCAAAATTTTTTTTAAAAGGGGAAAAATCACCATGTTTAAAAGGTTTAATATTTAGGGGCCCAACCAAAAGGGGTTTAAAAATTTTTTTGGGGTTACCCAAAAGCATGTATTTAAAAGATCTATATGTTTTTAAACCAATAAAACCCCCACAGGGTGTTAAAAAATTGAATTTTTTCCCGATATTAAATAAAAAAAACCCCCAAAAAAATACTGTGTTTTATCCCATTTTTGAATAGACCAATATTTAACCTTTTCAAAATGTTTTCCCCTTTTTTTTTGCCACCGTTTTTTAAAAAAAAAGCAAAATTAATTTTTTTAAAAAAATTTTTCCTTTATTAATCAAACAAAAAAACCATTTTTTCCAAAAACAAATAATTTTTAAAGAATTTTAAAAAAAGGGCCTTTCCTAGGGGGAATTTTTAATTTTAAGCCCGGGGTTTTTTTTTTTGATAGTTTTAAAAAGGGAAAAAAAAAAAATTTGTTTGTATTTAAAAAAGGTGGGATGGGGGGAGAAAAAAGGGGGGTGAAAATTTTTTTAAAAGGGGGAAATTTTTTCCCCCTTTAAAAAAAAAGATAAAAAAAAGTATGTTGTATTTAAAAAATTGAGTTTTAAACATTATTTAATATCGGTAAAAATGCAAATTTTTTTTGGGGGGTCCTGTAGGATATAAAACTTAAAATTTTAGATATTTTAAATACATGCATTTTTTAACCCAAAAAAAAAAATTTTTGGGGGCCAGCTCGCAAATATTAAACCATTTAAACATGGTGATTTTCCAAAAAAAAAAGTGATTAATTTTTTCCCTTTAAAAATAATATTTTGGGGGAAAAAATTTAAAAAAAAATTTTTTAGAATTTTTGTAGAATCCGAATATGAAAAAAAAAAGGGGGTTCCATTTTTTAAATTTTTTTTAATGCACTTGTCAAAAATTTTTAAAATGTAGCTTATTACCCGTTATAGCCGGGTCCCCAAATTTAAAAATTTTTTTTTTTTGGTTTTTCCCCCCAAATTTTAATAGGGGAAACAAAAAAACCCCCCTTATATTTATTGCATAGAAAAAATTTTTATTATATTGTCTTGCCCTTAAAAATATCATATAATTTTAAATATTTTTTCTTTTTTTTATTATCATAGTTTTATTTTATTCTGCTATTAAACGATTTTTAAAATTATATTACAATAAAGAAAAATTATTATTATAATAATATATATAATATAATAATAAAATATAAATAATATATTTATTTATATAAATATTTATTAAAAAAATTAAAAAGAAAAAAAAAAATTTTTTTGAAAAAATTTTTTAAAAAAAAAAAGAAAAAAAATTTTTAAAAAAAATATTGGGTTTTTTCGCCGGCGGGTAGGGAATCCCATAAATTTTGAAGTAGTCAAAAAATTGGGGGCCCCCAATTATTTTAGAAAAAAATATTAGGATTTATTGAAGAGACAAAAAATTCCACCCAAAAAAAGAAAATTTTAGCATTTTTCAACCCCAAGTAAAGAGTAAACTTTAAATATTCGCAAAAAAGATTCATTATGCACCCGTACTTTTAGGGAAACAATAATAAAAAAAACCCTATCGATTTATCAGGGAAAATTTTGATCATTAATTTATAATGTCATTTCCAAAAATGAACAATTTTATACGGGAATTTCAAAAAGAATCCCCCATTTCCCTTTTTTGTTTACAGCTTTTTCCAACACATGCACTCACAGTTACGCAAGACAATAAAACAAATTTGGGTTTTTAAATTTTGAAAACAATTATGACGAAAATATCAGGGTTTAATCAAAAAATCAAATATTCCTCCATTAACTGCCAGACAATAACCCAAACGATTATAAAACCCATTTCTTTCGTTGGCTAGTTGGTACATCGATATTCTGGACATTAGGGGAAAAATTTCCCTTTTTTTTCTAAATTTTCATATTTTTTATTGGTATAAAAAATTTGTTTTTAAATTTCCCCATTGTCGATTTTTTGGTATTGGCCTATTGGAAAAAAAAGGTGCAAACATGTCCGCTACTCTTCGATAACTATTTCCTGAAAAACCATTTTATAATAGTGATTTTTTCGATTTGAGTATTTTTTATTTAAAAATGGCAATTTC
>JAHBCN010009336.1:0-35526 GCA_019359885.1 Listronotus oregonensis | reverse complement strand
CAATTAATAAAAGCCCGGGCGTAGTCCGGATTTCCTGCCTTCCAGCTCTAAAATTTTATCCTTAAGTTCGTTTACTTTTTGCGGCCTAAACTCATTTTCCCTTTTTTTTTTAAACTAATAAGCCCCAAACATTTACCATAATATTTGAATTCGGACTACGTGCGGGCCACGGAAAAACCCTGATACGTTGCTCCTCCATCCATTCATCGACTTGCCGGCCGTATGAACGGGCCCTTATTTTGCTGAAAGATAAATTTTTGCCGGGGAAATCGCCCAGTACAGAAGGAAACATGATATTTTGTAGTAGATCTATATATACCTCCGCATTGAACCTTCCTTCGATAAAATAACATACAAGTCCTTGTGCATACCCTTGTGTATCCTTAAGTATCCATTGTAACATAAAATTTTTTTCATGGGGAATTTTTATATTTTTTAAAAATGTTCCCAAGTAAAATTGTAGAGCAAACCCAATGCGTTGTTCTTTATTCGGTTTGTTAAAACGGTTTGCCCGGGTGGCAGCGTTCGGATATTTGCCTTATTCTTCGCCGTCCCTTTTAACCGATGCTAAAAAAATTGCTTTCCTTTTTTGCGAACTACAGATTTAAATTTTGGGTTTTTCCCCGCTAAATTATTGTCTTTTCTTGTTTCGATAGTTTGGGGCGACCATTTCCCAGCTCTTCCAAAAGGGTGTTTCCCCAAAAAAATGAATAGTACTTTTTGGGATGTTAAGCTTTTTCCCCACATTTTCGGAACCTCGCTCAATATAATGAATAATTAATATTTTTGATCCAAAGTTTAGTTTGGCTTTTTAAAAAATATTTTTAGACACAAAAAATGTTTCTTTATTATTTTAAATTTTTTTCAGTAGAAGGTGGCAGAGGTTTTTTACAAAAGGGGAAAAAATTGCCCAAGATTTAATGGCCGTTTTGAATCCCCGTGCGTTTAATCATGACGACAACACTGGGTGATTAAAAAGACGCCCTCTAATTTTTTCCATCTTGTTGCAACGTGTTCATAAACGCACTTGTAATGTAAATAACTATTATATTATTTTTACTGATTAAATTTGTCTTAGGGGGAACCCCTATTAATTTAACAATGTGTTTAGGCTTAATGGACATTAGCGTTTTCAAATTTTTTTCTGTACATTTTCTTTTTTTTAATTAAAATATTAAACATATTTAGTATTTTTTTTGAAAATTTTAGATAAATAATTAAACTTTAATCTGTAATCTATAACAAACGGCTAGCATCAATTGGTTGAAATCAATTACAAAATTTGGGGAATCATCAGCATTAAATTTTAAAAAAAGCTAAAGTTGTTAAAATATTCTATTTGGAATTTTTGAATCATGTTAAATTTAAAGTTTGGCTGGTTTTTTTTTTAATATATCGAAAGCATTCTCACGTCAGACTGTATTCCATTTAAAACTTAAAAAAAAATAAGTTCCAATATGTAATTTTTTTGCTTCTTTTATTATTTATTAATATTTTTAATCCTTAAGAAAACTAGTAAAATAAATAATACCATATTTTTCCAACCACTTTTTTAATTTTGGACTTCTTAACAAGGTTTGGGGGTAAATCCATGGTCTTAGACAATTTACTAGCACAAAAGTCCTGACTTTGCCCTTACATAGCTGTCCTAAAAAAAAAAATTAAAGAATGTCAAACCAAAAAAAAATTTGGCAATTTTTTTTTTAATTTACCCGTTTTTTTTTCACCGGGGTCGCCCCGTATTTTTCCATGGGTTTTTTGGGCCCCATAACAAAGTCACCTCGTATCCAGTAAATATCGAAATAAATAAATCCGGGGAAAAAAAAAAGTGGGCTTCGAAAAAGGGCCCCCGAACCGAGAAAGGGAAATTTCAGAGACCATTTCTTTAAGTCGGGGGCAAAGGCCCCCCATTTTATATCTTTACAGACTTTTTTTTTTAAATTGTATATTACTTTGTTCTTAAAAGGGATTATTGTGGCTTAATGATTTATGTTGAAAATGAGGGAAAACTCGCCCCCCGCCCGGTTCTTTCGTTTGGAGGTTTTTTTTTTTTAAATGAGTTACAAAAAGGGTTTTTAAAAAAAAAATTTATCGGTGGCTTTTTTGGAAAGGGGTTTTGGTTTATATGGTGGTTAAAAAACTTCTATAACTTTAAAATTTTAGCCGAACACTTAATAGAAGAAAAAAAGTTGCCCCGAGCGTACTAAAACTTTTGTTTTCAAAAAAGGGGATTGTGCAAACGGGAACCCCCCGATCTTTACTAATAAAGGAATTTTTGGGAAAATTAAAAAAACGGAAAACTGTACAGAGTTAAACCCCAAAAATTATTTTTTAAATTTTAAAAAAATTTTAATTTAATTTTTAAAATTTACTTCTAATTTCTTCATTAAAGAAGGTTATTAAAAACAGTATTTTTCTAGTTTATCTGCGGAGATAAAGGTATTCACTTGAAAAAAAATTTTCTTAAGAATTTAATAAAATTGAAATATAGGTTAATTAAAGTGTATTTTACCCCAAATTAAAAAAAAAAAGACTTTTTTATCGTCTGTGAAGCAGGATATTAACAATCAAATTGTGCAAAATTCCTTTTCTTTTTATGAAAACTGAATTCTTTAAAAGGTTCCCCAAAGGGTTCCCGGTTTTTTTAAAAAAAAATTAAAAAAAAATTTAAGGTATTAGAAAATTAAAAAAAAAAATAATTTTTTTTACAGCTTTTTAAAAAAAATTAAAATTTTTAAAAAATTTACTGGTCTGTTTGTTATTACGAAATAGTGTATAGTTTTGTCTCAAAGTATATCGCTATGGTTTTGAGGAAACCCCCAAAAAATTTAACGATTTTATTCCCTTTTTTTTATTGGGAAACCCCCATTTTTCCCCCAAATGGCGGGTGGGCTAGGTATTTCTTGGTATTGACCATTAGGTATAAAATATTTGGGAAAAATTATTTTGGTGGCAGTGTTGAATAACCAACAAAAAGTTGTTTTACGAGAATATAACTTGTCGCATCGGAAATTTTTTGTCATTAGACCCCAAAACGGGTTGAAAAAAATTTTTTGAAACTTTAATCAGTAGAGGAAAATTTAAAAAAAGAAAAAACCTAGCTACTTACAAAAACCCAAATTTTCCCTTCCATCAATATTATTATTAGTGAAAATTGAACAAAAAAAAAAAAAATGGTTTTAATCTCACCGTATAAAAAAAATGATCAGGACCTAATAAGAAGGAAAATATATTCCCCTTTATGAAATTGGGCCTACCTTGGATAAACAAAAAAGAAGCTAGACAACCCAAACCAATATATATATATTAGCCGTGCCCCCTCCATAGAGTTGTTTGAAAAGGGGGTTTAAATAGAAAAAGAAAAAAACAAGTAGTGATTCCATTACTTTTTTTACTTTGGAATTTAATTACCTTCAAGAAATTAAAGATATAGGTTAGAAAACAAATCCATAAGTTCCTTTTGATAAACATGGTTCGATACACACGACACAGTCCCCAAAGGATGGGTTGATTCCGTCAAAACTGTCAGAAAAGACCTTCAAATAAAGGAAAACGCATTACCATAATACCCTGGTTAAAGGGGGTTTTCCCAAACGTTTGTTGTCTCCAAAAGAATATTAAGGATTAAAAGTTTGGGTTATCATGGGTTAAAGTGCAGAATTTTAAAAACTGGTTTAAAAATTATTTTTAAAAAAATACTCCAAACAACAGTGTTATTGTCATGGATAACGCAAGCTACCACAGCCGTCCGCTACACAAAGCACCAGCTTCATCAAGTTCAAAAACTGAAATCCAGGAATATTTGTTAGAAAATGATATTTATTTTGAATTAGTTACAAAAAAAAAACTTTTTTTGGAATCCTAAATTTATATGCAATTAAAAACAATATGAAAAGGTAATTTGGTGAACAGGCTGGGCATACTTCTTACGGTTTCCCCCCCGTATCCCCCATTTTTAAACCCCATAGAGCATTTGTGGAACCAAAAAAAAAAGTCAGAGCAAAAATGTTACACCTACTTTAACCCGTGTTATAAATTTGAAAAAAAAAGTAATTACTAACATACCAGTTGTGAGCTGAAAAATTCAGTACAGCACTTTTAAAAAAAATTTTTACATTTCTATACAAAAAATTAAAATTTATATTTTATAGAAAATTTGTTTAAATTTTTAAAAAATTTGCATATATTTCATTTCTTAATGAAATTTTTTTAAATTATACCTATAAATAAACAATAAATTATAAATCTTTATATTATTAGTTTTCCCCCAATTTTCCCTTTTAAAACCTGATCGGTTTTTTGGTTGGGGGGAGGTATAATCCATAAATGAAGGCACGTCCGGTAACTTTGAGAGAAACTATACACTATTTTTTTTCTTTTTTACGTAATCGTCCTTATGGAAGGTGTATTTCAAAACTATGTGGCCCCCAAAAAGTGTCTAACTAAATACCGAAAAACCCCCAAAAGCTTCTGTATTATGTCTTTAGTCTAACAAAAAAAAATTTTTTAAGAAAATTTAGAACCCTAACTTTCGATAAAGGTATTCGATCTTTTTTGGAACACCCCAAATTTGGGGTCCATTAAAATACTGCATCACGAATTAAACTTAAATAGAAAAATATAATTTTTAACCGTTTTCCCCCCCGTTCAACAATAATTTTTTTTTTGAGGGAGATGGGCGGGTTTGGGGCGGGGGGAAAAAGGGAAAAAAATTTCCATCCGATTTGGGGGGGTTTGGGTTTAGAGGGCCTTTTTCCTACAAGGCGAAAATTTTTGTACGACTGGGTGAACTACCTTAACACCGGGTTTTGTAAAAAAATTTTAAAATGTAAAATATTTAAAGGGATATTTTAGGGCCTTGGCAATAGGAGCAGGTGCCATCTGACGTTTTCACTAAAACTTTTTTTAAAATTTTTCCCCTAATTTTTTGAGCCCTCAAAAAAGAATATTTTTTAAACGCGTTTGCCCATTTTGGGCATGTTGATTTCCCAAAGGGAAAAAAAAATATTTTCCAAATAAGAAACCCCTTTCTTTATTTCCATGGATAAAAACAAAAAATTTTTTTTTAAAATATTCAAGTTTTAGATAAAATAACTAATTACATTTTTTTAAAAAAAAATTTTTTTAAACAGAATTTTTTTTAAAATTTTTTTAAAATACTGATGTTTCAATATGAACTTGTTTCTTGTTTTAAAATGTGTTGTTTTCTTTAAAAACCTTGATTTTTTTAATTGATAAAATTACTACATTAAAAGGGTCAAGTTTCTCTTTAAAAAATTTAAATGAAAAATTGTTCTTCATTTTAAAAATTTCAAGGACGTGTTTTAATACCTTATTTATTTACTTAAAAAGAATTTAAAATCTCATTTTAAAACCCCCATTTCTTTCTATTGGATACTTTTTAAATTTTTTAAAAATATTTTTTTTTTTTGCCCCCTTCAATATTTTTTTAAGTCTGTATTATTAAATGGTATACTGTGGTTTGGGGGAAGAAAAGTAAATATTTAAAAGGGTTTTTGGTAAATTTTTTTAAAATATAAAAAAAACAATAAAGGGGGGAAATGTTTGATAAGGAAAAATTTAGTCTTCAAACCTTTTGGAATTTTTGTTAAACTACGGGTTTTTGTAAAATTAATTTTTAATAAAAATAAAGATTTTTTTTATTTAAACCAACACAGGGAAAAAATGCTTTTTGTCCAGCATTTATATGAACTTTTTCAATTTTTCCCCGTCCAAGACCCCCTTTTTAAAAATTTTCTTTTTTTCCAAAAACCCTGTTTTTAAACATCCAACCTAAACAAAAATGCAAAATGTTAATCAGGACAATGCCGTTGTCGTATTTCAAAAAAAAAATTTTTTTTAGATCCAAAAAGTTTGGGGGAAAACTAGTTATTTTTTAATTCTTAACTACACTAAAACAAACCTTGAGAAAAATAAAAACTTGCTAAAGTTATAAATTTTTTTTATTTTTTTTTAAAATATATTATTTAATAAAAAAAAATACTAAAATTTTAAATAATAAAACCAATTCCCCCCAATTTTTGAAAAAACACAAAACATTTTTTAGTTTTAAATTAAAATATCTAATAAGCGGAAACAGTCTTTTATGGAAATGTAATATGGGCCGGTTGTAGAAGGTTTGGTTAAATTGGCTCAATTGAACAACGGTGGTTGATTTTCCCCTTTTAAAAGAGTTTCCAAATTCCCAAAAAAATAAAAAAACAGACTGTATGTAAAACCCAAAATTTAAAATTTTTTTAAAATTTTTTTTTGATTTTAAAACGGGAGATGCAGGTTTTAAAAAAATGGGAAAATTATGCCTGGCCAAAAACCAACCTTTTGTCATAAATTTTTCCCCTTGATTTTTAAATTTTTATAAGGGTGCCCAAAATTTTTTTCGCTTAGAATAGGCTGCTTTTTTAAAAAACACCCTGTAAAAAAATTTTTAAAAAAAGAAAAAAACTTCTATATTTAAAAAATTTTTTCTAAAATTTTTTTTAAAATCCAATTTCTCCAATATCTTTTAAAACCTTGTTATTAATTCCCTTTTGGGCTAATCTAATTTATCTTAACGTTGTTTGGGTTTTTGTCAATAGATAGGCATCTATTGATAATGGCGGCAGTACAAAATTATTCAAACGTTTTGGTAAAATTTTTAAATTTTGGGGGAAAAAAATTTTTTAGTTTTATTTCACAATTAAGTAATAGTCCCAAAGCAAAGAGGTATAAATAATATTTAATAATGAAAATACTTACCAGCATCACCGATTTAATTTTAAATTTTCACACACAAGGTCGTATCATATACTAGTAAACCAACCAAACTAACCCCAGAGGGAAGAGACACAAAATCACGGACATCACCGCAGCGGCTAACTATGTCTATCTTATTTACATATCCCAGTAAGATGTTGTTGCACCTATTTCATTGACATGGTATATTACAAAATCAAGAAGTTTTTGGGAAAAGGATCTTGAAATTTTAAATGGGATAAAGGCGGTTTTAACTAAAAAATTTCGTTCAAATAGTGAAACTTATATTACAAAAAGAGTTTATATCTCAATTTAAGAATTGGATTATTATTTTTATATCTTATTATTTTAATCGAACTTTGAATTTAAATTGTGACCCTTTTTATGATTTTAATTTACGACTCATTTTTTCCAATGAGAAATGGAATTTTACTTTGAAATAAAAAGGTATTAAAATGAATAAATCGATTAAGGAAATTATGTTTTGTTTAAGATTTTAAAATAAAAATAAAAAAAGGTTTTAAATTTAATTAGTATTTTAAATAGAAAGTTTATCCAACTTTTTGAAAATGGTTTTACATTTCATGTATTCCTAATAAAAGGTTTCTCAAAAAAACGGTCCTTTTTTTCCCAAAATACGAATGGGGGAATGGATGGGCAGGAGTTCTGAGTTCGGGATTTTCTCTCTCCAGCATCGTATTAATGCGTGTATTTTTTTTACTAAACAATCTCTAGTTTTACCTGATGATAAGCTGCCATTACAGAAAGGAACAAAATGTGTTTTTAGCAAGACGGGTTACATTGTGACGGGTTACAAATGGCTTAACATGAAATGGAGATCGATGGATTGGCCAGTAGGTCCATTTTGGGCCCTGCAAAATCCGACCTTACGATTTCAAACGTACCTTGAAAGTTTAAAGCAAATTAACTTTTGGGCAACTTTTAAACAGGGGAAATTTTCAGTCAGTACAAATAATTTTCCTCGGATTATATTTTATATAATATATATATATATATATATATATATATATATATATATATATATATATATATATATATATATATATATATATATATATATATATATAAAAAAAATTTTTATATATATATATATATATATAAAAATATATATATATATATATATATATATATATATATATATATATATATATATAAAAATATATATATATATATATATATATATATATATATATATAAAAAACAGGTTATCCAAATTAAGTTTTTCCAATTTTTTAACTTTGTTATTAGTCAAAATACAAAGTTGTTTAAATTAGCAACCTAATAGCATTTTTAACGTGGTAAAAAGGAGAAATAGAAAAACAATTGAGAAACGTATTTTTGAGTTTTTCATTTAAAAAATAACATTTTAAATGGAAACCCCTGTAATTATATTTTTTTTCGTTAAAACATCAAATTTTAAACAAAATGTATAATGACTTTCCCTAAAACCAAAAATAAAGTCAAAAAAAAGATAAATATTTTTAATTATTTGCAGAATTAAAATATTAAGACGGCTATGAAAACAACAGGGCCTTCGCGAAAATGACAGCAAAGATAAGCGACAAATTGCTAAACTGACATATTAGCAACTAGAAAGTTTTGGGAAAAACAATGAAAAAATCAAATAATGTAAAACCATTAGTGTGTTTGTCAGTACTTGTTTATAAGCTTTTTTTGGAAATATTAATTAATTTAAAAAAAAAATGTTCTTTCATGAAAAAAAAGTGGATATGTTAGAATGCTTTTTAAAAGTAAAAAATCCCCCTTTTGGAGAGCAAGAGAATACTCGTGAATTATATCCTGCCTGAATTCAACCGTATAAAGATATTTTCTGAGATTTTAAATGAAAATTTAGGGGCAACGAAAATGTTTTGGGCAAAACAAGGGCAAAAAGAATTCACAATAAGTTGGGGCCCAAATTGGGGAGTTATTGATATTTCGAAGCTTATCGTGAGAATTCAATACCAGATATTCTCAAGGACTCTAATTTCAGTTATGGTACTTCGGATTTTAAAAAGTACAAATTTATTCCGTAAAAGTAATCCCCCAGTTCAAACGCTTTTGGCAAGGGATCCAGATAGAAGACTTGTTTTTGCCATTGGTATCTTAACTTCTGGCGCCAAAATATAAATAACTTTCGCTACATTTTATGGAAGATAATCAATTTCAAATCTGAATTTTAATAAAAAAAACCCACCTTTTTTGGGTAAAGAGAAAATATTTTGTTAGTACATCCAAGAGGTCCACAAGTCCGTTTAAGTTTAAGTTTGGTGCGGTATAATTGGTTCAAAAATTGTTGGTCCGTTCTTTTTTTGAGGGCACCCAACTGAAGGGGAAAAATATTTTGGAATTTATGACAGAAATTCTGAATAATTTTTAGACGAATTGGGTCTTATAAGTAGACATCATCTGCATTTTTAGCAAGATGGCGCACCTGCCCACAACTCCAGAGGTACTTATCATTTTCTGGGACTACTTTTTTTAAAGATCAGTGGATAGGGAAAAAAATGGCCCAATCCAGTGGCCTCCCAGATCACGCAAAAATTCAACCTCACTTGATTACTTCTTTTGGGGTTATTTAAAGAACCAAATTTACAAGCGAAGGTACGATAACGTCGACGCTTTAAAGACTGCAGTTAGGGAAAAATACCCCAGATAGTTAGGACCATACTTAAGAAGTTCGAGCAGTTGAAAAAAGTGCCCAAAAATGTTTTGAAGAACAAGGTGGTGTTTTGAGCATCTTCTTTTAAAAAAAAATTTGTAAGATTATGAGTTGATGTTGAAAATAAAGTTTGTCGATACAATTTAATTGTTTCAGATTGAGGGCCATAACTTCAACAATTTGTAACCTAGGGGAAAAAATCATTATAAACATTTTTTTTTAAAATTTGATGTTTTAATAAAAAAAATATAAAATACAGGGTTTCCAAACAAAAAATTTATTTTACTGAAAAAATCAAAATAACGATTCTCAATTGTTTTTTTAATTTTTCATTTTTACCAGCGTTAAAAAAGCTAATAGTTTGCTTATTTAAACAACTTTGTATTTTTCACTAATAACAAAGCCAAATGGTGACACTTAATTTGATAACTTTATATATATATATATATATATATATATATATATATATATATATATATATATATATATATATATATATATATACATATAGTACACACTTAGTACAAATTATTTTTATCGTAACAGTAAAAATAAAATTAAACAATTGAGAAAAAAAAGAAGAATTGTTTTATGAACTGAGAACGGCACGTTTTCTTAGATTCTTCGGTCCTTCTTTTCACATCTCGTGACAGATGGTTGAAGGTAGTCCCCTTTTACGTTTTTTTAGTCTTATACCCAGTTGATACAAAAAAAAACAAAAACACGCAGAACGGTAAAATTTTATATCGAATAAAGATATTTAATTAAATTACCGTCCATCCAGGATTTTGGAAAAAATGGTACGCCATATGATTCTATATAAAACCCTAACTACGTACAAAATTTTAACAGAATATTATAATTTTGTGGCGCAGCCCCGATTTTATGTAAAGATCACGACATAACGTAGTTTGGGGAAATTTATAATTTATTCATGTACTTCAGCGAACTCTGAACTCCAGACGTCGACATTGGGGGTGTTAATATTGCATAAAACGATTAGAAGGCGTCTTTTATGTATATGGGATTAACTTTTTGCCAAAATAAAAGTAATGTGCGTCATAAAAACTGTGGATAGCAGTTAAAAACTCATAAAGTCCTTATTTTAAAAAGTTTTAACCTAGAGTTTTATTAACGATGCCTTTTTAAAGTAGACCGATAAGCAATGGTAAAAAACCGGGTTTTATCCTCCTCTTGCGTTTTTTTACCTTGAGACAAATCACGGGAGACGAAATGACAATGGTAAGGTTCAGAGACTTGGGAAAAATTGTTATGAATAAGAAGTGAGTGGAAATTATCTAGAAGTTCGTAATTCAATCGCCAGAAGGCGGCACTGCTATAAAAACATAAATTTACGCTGTCTAGGAAAGTTAGAGGATGAGCTTAACCTTGAAAACATCATTTGCCTTTTTGCTTCAGATTTAGGATATAATGGTTTTTAAGGGTGCTAAGTCCAAATCTGGAAATTAATAATCTTAGGAAAAAAAATTTGGAAATTTAAAATGGCTTATAATCATTTAAAAATTATATAACGAATTCGAAACACGGATCCTATTTTTAAACAGTAATTGATTTCAGTTTTCGGATCCTTAAAAAGAAATTGATTCCTGGATTCGATTCCAAAAGGATTTAATTTCTACCCAGCTCTGGTAACTGGCTTATACTGCTTTATGGATAACATTATATTTTCAGGTTATTGACCCATAGGACACTTTTTACCAGAAAACATTAACTGAATTATAATATTTGAATATTTTAGTCAAAGACTATTAATTATAATAATGTTTTTATTAAATATTAAAAAATAATAATATTGTTGCCATGAAGCCTACTAGAATAAAATTGACTTATGTGAAATTAATAATTTTTCCTTTAAAAAGTATAAACTAGTTATACATCAATGAAACTGGGATTTTATGTTTAGTTCTGAATCTGAATCTGAGAAGGGTGATAAACATCATGCCAGGTCTCAGATTTCATCTGACACCTCCTAAATTTGAAGTAGGTGAAAAATCAGGAAACTCAATTTTGGCCAAGGAAAGAACACTGGCCCAGCATGGATTTTCTTGAACGAGATGGGAGTCACAAAGGTTTGCTACACCGCCCATTTTTCTGTGTACAACTACACGGAGATGTCCAGAGAAACGCCGGGATTGGAAAAAGGGTTTTACCCCAGGTAATGCCAAGTAATGTTTAGCTGTATCCCGTGAGAATATAGTCTCGAAAAAGTAACAGTTTACTGTTATCCTTCGTCTTGATTGGGCCCTTTTATGGGCGGAACCTTTCGGACCTAAAAAAGGGTTTTGGGGGTCCAAAAATTTGGTCCCGGCAGCATTTTTTCTGATCATACACGTTCAGCGATGGAATTTCCCGAAGATAACTGAATGATGTTTTACCAATCCTAGCTGATTTCAGCAGGTCGCGCTGAATTTGTAGGGTTAGTAAGAAATTTTGCAAAATTTTTTTTCACCAAGTACTTATTATTCGCAATAAAAAATTATTGTGCAGTAGGGCAATCAAAATAAACTAAAACTTTGTTTTATTTGATTTCTGGCACAAAAAAATCATATTTTTAAATTTTTAAAGCCAAAAATTCTTAAAAAAACATATGACTCGATTTACAATAAAATAATTTTTTTTTTGGGATTTCCCCTCCCCTTTTACCCCCCCTTCCCCGTTTTTTTTAAAAAAAAACCCCTTTTTTTGCCTTTCCCAATTTTAAGTCAATAGCTTAATTATTTTGAAGTTATCCGGGGGAAATAACATACAGAAAGCATGCCCGACAAAAGACAGAAAGAATTAATAAAAACCTTTATATAATAATAATCGATTTTCTCAGAAATCCTTTAAATGACATAGGAGGCTTATGCAAAAACCCTTCATATCAAATTAAGATAAAATAGAATTATGATATCTACTTACCTTATAAAAACATTAAGATTTTTTTTAGGAAGGGATCATTTTTTATTGTGTTTTGTTGACTTTCTTTATTAGCAAGTTAATGCCTTACAGTTTAGATTCCCATTTCGGTTTTTGAACATTACAAACCTTTTTTTTTGCAGTGTGTTGGCACTTAAAATTTTTTATGAAAATGTGCCTTTATTATCGGGAAATGTTCTAAATACAACCCAGTTCGTCTTAGTGGTATTGGAAAAATTTGATATCCATTCCTTAACATGGCTAAAACATTCCGTGGTTTTAAAATCCTTTATTTTTATTTTGCAACATTGCTCAAAGGCAAAAAACGTATCAATTTCACTTATTCTAAATAGAAATAATGCAAATATTATAGGTTATTTTCCACGACGCAAACAAATCAACACAATTCGAAGAATATATAAATAGACGAATTCAACCTTACTAACCCTTGGGCGCACCGAGCGCGACCCGCTGCAACTGCCAGGGATTTATCGCCTGCATATATTCGAAATTCACATCGCTGAACGTGAATAGGATCGGTAAAAATGCGTCCCGGCAGCCTTCCTGGTCGCATTTTTACCGATCCTATACACGTTCAGCGATGCGAATTGCCGAAGATAGCCGAATGATGTTTCTACCAACTTAGCTGATTTCAGCGGACGCGCTGGAATATGTGTAGGGTTAGTAACGAAATCTTTCGCATATTTTTACACCAAGTACTTATTATCCGCAATATAAAAAAAAAAATATTGGTGCAGTAGGGCAATCAAAATAAACTAAAACTTTGTTTTATTTGATTTTCCTGACACAAAAAAAATCATATTTGTTGCACTTAAAAGGTACTTACTTCTTTTAAAAAAAAACATTAAACACATTATACAGTATAACAAAAACTATATTATATTAAAAAGTAACTAAGTACAAAGCAAGTTTTATTCGTGGGTTCTATACGCTACTAGAAAAACGGGAAATGTTCTAAATATTGTTCTAAATATTGTAATTATAGTGAAAAACTAAACATAAAAAATTATAGACAAAAGGGTGCATAAAATGTAAAAATTATTTACTTCAGAATTTTTCTATTAATCCACTGCCACCAAAAACTCCCTTTATTTTTAGCTTTTCCCTAAAAATAAAAAAAATTTATGACGAAAAATATATTAGAAAAATCACAATTCTGTATATTATGCTTGTTGTTATATAGGAACAATGTCGACGTAGATGGTTTTTAAATACTATTTTCGATTTTGACTTTTTCGTCTAAACCGGAAGTGATTTTTACAATCCATTTATATAAAAAGTACCTTTATCCGTAAATATAATGTATTTTTTTGATGCCATCCATTACTTTCATTACTATCCTAATTTTAATAGCTAATCTTAGTGGGTGCCACCTCTGTTACAGTGTGAAACAAAATAATGTATTTCTGGAATTTGGAGATTTTATCCAATTCTGGGTAAGTTGCATCACTTGATAGCTAATTAAAAAAAACATTGAAATAAATGAAAGTAATATTCAGCTTCCATAACTTTTTTGTACCCTAGTTTTTCTCTGTCGTAAACGATATTGAGATGTCAAGCTTTGTTTGACCATTGAGTGACCATCTCATTATTTTTGAAATACGTTATTAAATTTATTTGTTATCGTTGTTAAAGAACTAGTAGAATTAAAAGAACAAAGTGATCGATTTAATTATTATTTTATTTAAGAAACTCTTATCAAATAATCTCCTCTTTTGACAGTTCTTGACACAGTTTTTGTCATGTCTGTATGAAATGCCTATGTATATTAAATATAACAATATAACAATTAAATATTACAATATCAAAAAATTGCAGAAGTGCAAGAGTCTTGCAGGTCTATTCATTCTGCGTAGTCTTGCACACCTCTTTGTCTTGGTCTTGGTCTTGGTCTCATTCTGCATACCCCGGTCTTGGTCTTGGTCTCATGCTGAAAAGTCAAGTCTATCTTGTCTTGGTCTTGGTCTCATGGTCTTGCTGCAAGACCAAGACCAAGACCGCAAGACCAAGACCGGTCTCGCTCATCACTATTTATAAAATATTTTAAAAACCAAAAAACTTAAAAATACGCCGCTGACATCTATAAACTACTTACAAAATTTTCATTAAACCGTTTTTTATCTTTTACCGTTCCCAATGCATCTTTATTAAATAAATCCTAGACAACCAAACCGAACATATTTCCACATCATTAGGCATATTAGTTTTAAATTTTTTTCATGCATTTACTTTTACCATGAGCCGTCAAAAATGTATTACCAGTTAATTTGTTACCACAATATCTCAACAGTATTAAAAAGTTATTTAATACAGAATTGACAAAGCACAAAAACCAATTTTCAAACCATTTCTAGACGGAAACTATTAGACATGTAACATTCTTCTTGAAAAAAGAAACTTATAAGTTCCTGTTGCTTCAGATATTTGCGGTTTCATGCTGTATCAGCTCATTTTGGTTTTTTGGTTAAATAAGGTTTTTTGCATATTAGAATGATTTACTTATTTGAGAGGCTTATGTTTATGTAACTGATCATTATAAAATTTGAAAGAAAAAGTTATCTAAAATAATTGGGTGTTAGACACACCGTTTAATTACCGATTAAGTTATTTAAGTGTCTACGCGAAGAAAATGAAAGGTAAAGGGTAAAAATCGAATTAAATAAGATTTTTTAAAAGAAATTATGTGTAAAGATAACAAAAAATATATTAGATAAGAATAAAGTTATTATACTAGATCAGCTTTAAAATTCTATAACAATCACATAATCAAGTCAACTATTTAAAAACGTATAACTGAGTATTAGTTTTTAAAATATTAGTAATTGTTCAGCCTTGGATTGAAACACGTTCATGAAAAATCAGATTTTGAAACATTTTTTCAGCATATATTTGTTAAAAAATTAACAAATAAAGCTAAAAACAGACTTTTTGTGTTTGTTCATAACTCCAAAACTATTAATAATTAAGAAACTAAAAAAAAAGTTTTTTAAAGAGGAGAAAATTTCCAATAAAAAGTCCGAACTTCCGGAGTTCTAGCTCCAATATAGTAATTTTAATTCTCAATATCAAAATGGGGTCTTTTCACTGATTGCTTATCTGTGGCACACAAAAATATATATATTTTTTAAAGCACTAGATATTAATTTAAAAAATTGATAAAAATATGATGTATTTTATACAACTCAATAAGTAACAAACTCCGCTGGTTTCAAGCTTGAAAAGTTTTCCATCAAAGATAAAGTCCCTGTAAAAAAGTGTACAAAGCAGAGAAGATAGATTGTAAACAAATTAAATAAGTGCCTCTACAATTTTTTTGTATATGTGTATGGTAGGTAAAGTCTTGTAAAGTGGAACCCCTGATTATTGCTTTTAAATATTCAAATTGAAAAATAATACGGAGATAAACATTTGTTCTGGCCAAAGCCAGATTTTGCGAATAACAGGGCGCGGTGGGTGCATCAAAAAGCTTGTACAAAGGACAAAGTTTATTTTATTAAACAGACTTTATATCGTTTTGAACTTTGTTTCTGCTATAAAATCATAGAGATATTTCTATCTGGTATATTATTCTCCCCTTATACCACTGTTTGGTTTTTACAAATACAAATTTACTGAAAAAATCCGCCTTCCATCTTCTTCAATGTTGTTTTATTGCTTCTATGTTTGGGCTGTGTGTTTGTAGAGGACAAAATGAAAGAAGATAGTAATAACAATAAGCAATTAGGTATCACATGACTAGGTAGAAATAGGTAAACCTTTAAAAAAGAAAAGGAACAATTAACTGTCATTTTGGCATTTTTATTAGACCTCTCATAAATATGTAATATATAGTTTATATATGCAAACTTGCTGAACCATAGAAACGAAAAACAATATTAAAAGGTGAGCGGGATTTCTTTTTCCTTTCAAATTTGTATTTAATATGTGAATATCTCTGTAAACACTTTGAATATAGGGATGTGATATGCTGAATAAAAATTTCTAGAATTTTTATGAAAAAAATGTACAAAAATAGGGGAAGTCATTTTAAAAAATAAACTTTGTCCCTTTTGATACACCCTGTATACATAACGTTGTTCGCAAAGTATAGAGCAAAACCAAAATATTTTTGCATAAAACATATTTTCCCAATTCTGAATATTTTTACGTAAACATAAACGTTTGTCCATTTCGCAGATTCTTACCCTATATATATATATATATATGTATATATATATATATATATATATATATATATATATATATATATATATATATATGGGGTCCTAATTCTCCTGCGAAGCTCATTTTATTATTCACTGTAAAATTTCATATTTGCAGATGTTGCCTTTAACTCCACGGTGCATTGGGCCAGGCCACTTGGTTATGGTGTCACAAAAGTGTGACAAACAGATGGTGCATTTTTTTTTTTAAAATGGAATGCTCTGTATTTTTTAGATTTAGGTACCGTGTTCATTTATATCTCTTAAAATTATGTTATCTTTAGTAATTTCAGAAAAAATATAAAATACAAAAAACTGCTCTACACCACTGAATTTAAAATTGGGTCAAAAATACACAGTGCTTAATTAAGAGAATTAAACAATAACTTACAGCAACTAATATCAGCTTATGTCATGCCTGTTAATAAACTGTACAGGTGCCCAATTTAGGGGTCAAACTTCTTTCAAAACTTGAAAGCACTTTATTTTTCTTATTTTAAAATGTGAACCCCTGTATATTTTTAGGTCGTTGGATGAGGAATTAAAAACAAACAGTTTCTAATAATTATAACCCTATCGAAATTTCTAATGACATTAAACAAGTTATTCGTTGAAAACTCATTTTTGGCATCTATTTTAATAGTAATACCTACTGAATAAAAATGATAGGTGGCTATGAAAAACAATTTATTTCATTGGAGTTTATTTAACTTACAGAATCTTATTTTGACGTATTAAAAATTGAGTAAATTATTATTATTTATTAATTAAATTAAATTAATTTAAGAAGAACCTTTAATTGTTATATAAACGTAATTTTTAATTTTGGCTAACATTTATGTAACTTTAACCAATTTCTAGATAATCATTAACGTTATTAGGAAACTCTAATGTCAATAAATTGTTTTTCGTAGCCACCTATCATTTTTATCCGGTGATATTACTATGGAAATAGATGCCAAAATAAGTTTTCAACGAATAACTTTTAATGTGTAAGAAATTTCGATAGGGTTAGTTGTGGTTAGTTGTGGTTAGTTTGTTTTTTAATTCTGCATCTAGCGACCTAAAAATATATAGGGGCTCATATTTAAAATAAGAAAAATAAAGTGCTTTTAAATTTGAACTGTTTGACCCTAAACTTTGTGAGCACCCTGTACTGTCTGAATTAACCAAACATGACCTAAGCCACTGATATACATGTTACTTAATAAGTCTTTGTTTAGTTCCATTAATCACACTATTGGTATTTTTATTCATTTTAGATTCAATGGCAAAACAGTTTTTTTTTAATTTTATTTCTTTTCTGAAATTACTAAACTGATGTTGACAAATACTTCTTGGATAAATATAAGCAACCACATGAGGTACCTAAATTATACAAAAAGTACACAGCGTCCATTTAAAAAAATGCACCATCGTGACGGGTCACACTTTTGTGACACCCTGTATAACCAAAATTATTTTCCTGAAATGCACCAAGGGTTGAAGGTAACGTCTGCAAAATATGAAAATTTTACAGTGAATAATAAATGAGCTACATAAGACGGGAGGAGAGCTGCAGGACCCTGTATATATATATATATATATATATATATATATATATATATATATATATATATATATATATATATATATATATATATATATATATATATATATATATATATATATATATATTATAAATATATATATATATATATATATATATATATATATATATATATATATATATATATATATATATATATATATATATATATATATATGTATATATATGTATATATATATATATATATATATATATATATGTATATATATATATATATATTATATATATATATATATATATATATATATATATATATATACATATGTCCGCTTAAGTATTCACACTAATCCACTAAATCTTGGGAGCAGCTGATATACGTGGTTACTGTGGTTGTCTTTAGAGAGGAGCACTGTGGTAGATGAAATTTCGTAACAGCTGTTCTGGAGATAACATAGTACATTTTTCTATCTAAAACCACCAAAATGTCATTTTTGAAAAAAATAGAAATACGAAGTTTTCATAATAAGTCATTGATATATCGAAATCGCGATGTGTGGTTTATATGTAATTATTGCTACTAAGGGAGGTACTGAACATGTCGATTTTGAGTTCACGGAATATTGCAGCTTTGCTGTTTTAGTCGCCGAAGTTAGTTACTTGTCCTATGTTAAAACGATTTTTTATCTCTGAACGAATGTTCCTATTTGCTACTGTATACACCTAAAGATGGCCTAACTATTAAGACAATTTGTTGTAAACCTATTTAAAGCAAAACAAAACATATTTTAATTGTAAACAATAAGTAAACGTATAATTTAAAAACGGATTTTTATAAAATAAGTAACAAATTGTTAGGAGCCTTTTAAATAAATGGGAGTATATGGATAAATATAATAATAATAAATTAATAAAGTATGCAATTAATAATTTATATATTTAATTAGGCTAATAAATTAAATTATTTGTTTATTAAATTTTGTTTTTAATAAGGTTAAAATTATAATTAAAAATTTCCTAAAAAAACTAAGCAATAAAATTTTATTCGCAATATTTTATAGCCTTTAGATACAAAAATATTGAAATAATTTAGTTATTAAACAGTATATATTTAATAATAAATAATGCTTTTTAGTTATAGTTTTAGTTATAGTTCATTTATTGGTAGGATTAAACCAATTTTCCAACTGGATTTTCTATTTATTCTTTATTGTACCCAAAACGCGTTTGTTTATTATTAGTCAAAAGATAAAACTAAAAGGCAAAAAGTAATAATCATTAAAAATTAACGGCTCTTCGATAGAAATAGTAGAACGATTTTTAAATGTCTGCCAGTTTTATATATTTTTATGTAATATTGTAAGAAAAACCATTAAACGATTTTTTTTAGTTTCTGCTAAGAGCGTGAAATTTTTTTAAAAATTAGGTGGAAGCATGATGGCAGATAAATGCAAAGGACAGCACAAGTTTGGCAGTGTAAATAAAATTGTAATTTTTTCCAAATATCCTAAAATATGGCAAAATATCTGTTAAGTGCATTTTCGTAAATTTCAAACCAAAAATGTGTTACCATTGGCTAACCAATCCCAGGTGTAAAACCGATTATTAAAAAACGCAATAAAAAGCCAAAAAAACACATTTTAAACGATTTTAGCTTATTTTAAAGATGGCATTATTTCTATAATATAGTTCCTTTTCAAATGTTAATAAGAAACTTTATAAAATATATTGGTATTCGTAACAATAGCAAGTTTTCTGCCGACCATAATTTTTTTATATTTTAACTTTTAAATAGGCAGATAAATCTGTGGTGTAGTACCTAAATAATTGTTAATATTAATTGCAAAAGTTTTCCTATTTTTATAACAATATCAAAGTGTCTGTCGAAATATTTTATTAATATTAACACTAAGTAGTGTTTTATTGATTGGCAGATATATATATATATATATATATATATATATATATATATATATATATATATATATATATATATATATATATATATATATATATATATATATATTGTACAGGGTTTTTTCTTATAATTTGCCATGCGTTAAAAGGTATTATTTGAAGGAATACAAAAAAAGGGGTTTATACAAAAGTTTTCGAAAATTATATGAAAATTTTAGATATGACGTTTAGAAAAACAATTATTCATCGGAAAATAAAAAAACGGAAATAAGATTTTTTTATTGAACACCCTGTAATTTATTAAAAATATAAAATCTTTGCGTTTTCCCCTTTCCAAAAATATAATCCTTCTCAGCGTTTGAATAAGCAGTTTTGTAACAATTTGATTTTAATGCGAAAATTATATTAATATATGTTATATATATATAATTTAGAATAGGTTACCCAATTCAAATTCTTTTTAGTGTATAATATTTTTTGCAATTAATAATTTTACACTTTTTCTAAAAAAATTCTCTACAGTTCCTCCGAGTTAAGTTAAATTCTCATTATTTATCATTCTTTATTATTATTAGGCATGGTCATTTAAATTTCAATTAAAATATCTACCGACATTTATCCTTAATTGATGAAATTTTCCTGTTTTTTTTCTTAGGCAAAACCAGACGACACCTGCAAATGCCGCCAGGCAAATTCAGTATCGTAAAATTCCACCCCAAAGTGGCAATAACCAGATATAATCCATAAGCTCCAACAACTCAACTCCAACTTCAATAGGCGAATATTTAACCCTCAAGGCAGACTTAATTCTGCGAAGCAAAACTGATTTAGAAATTACAAAAATGTCAGCTTCATCCCTATTCATGAAGTAATAAACTGTAATTACTTCCTAAGCAGTGTCTAGTCTGCTGGCGTAAGCTTTAATTAAGTTGGTATAAATGTGGAAACATTCTAGTTAATTTTAAATTAATTTTATGAACCCTAACGATAAGGTAAAAACTATGTGTTGTGGCAGACATAGCACCTTGGGAAAAATATCACTTAAAGTTAGTACTAAGTTTTCTGTGTTTCCAATTAATGATGAATTGTTTTAAAAGGCGGTATTTTTAGAGAATTTAGTAAGAAAATGCAGGGTTAAAAATATACGTACAAGATATAAAATTTATTAAAATTAACAATAAACAAGACAAAAAGTTTTCCCATAGCTTAGGAGTTTTTAGTGAATTTGCAACAATGTAACTTATTAAATTTTATTAAAGTATTTAGAGTCACCATTTTGTGGAAGTTTGCACATACTAGTGTTGCCAAGGTCATCAATAATTAATAGTCTTGGGTATAATTGCTACTTGGAATAGTCGTCATAAATAGTCCTTAAGAAAGCTTCAATGTTAATGATTTAACATCTTTTTTTTATTTTATTAAAATTGGGAAAACCTTTAATTGAGACAGAATTTTTTTTATACCAGGTGATTTCAAAATTCAATACCAACTTTTATTTTCTTTGAGTAAATAGGCGTTTTTCATGATTTTTTAGTATTGCAAAGCCATGAAAATAAAATAAAATATTTTTCCTCCGATTTTGGCCCTTTCCCCAAATCGTTAAAATCAATTTTGTTTGATTTGTGGAGGCCCGTGACGTCACCGGTCCTAAATTTTCTATTGGTGAATTTCTGCTTTGTTGTCAGCTTTTTGTTATTCAAACGCCTGATCAAATATCATATGCAAAATCTAAAAAGGGGCTTTTCCCCTGTCATTTGTCATATTGTCAATGTCAACCTGTATAACCTGTAATTCTAGTATTTATTAATAATTTCAAATTTGAAAAATAGTGTGTGTTCTTTCCAAATTTTCCCAATTTATTATTTATAAATATTATCCCCAAAAAAGTTTCTTTGACATAAGTTTTTTACGATTAAATTTCCGTTATTTATGCAAAAGAAAAAAGTGATTGTTATTATTTGCAAAACCAAACCGGCCGGTTTGATCTTAAAAAATATTTTTTCTTTTCCCAAAAACAAGACGATAGAGAAACCTGTGTGCTGTAGGTATTGAGAAAATGCCCAAAGGACATGCCTATTATTGTTGGGGAAAACCATTTTGATGGAGTTTTTATGTTTTATTCCAATTGAAACTATTTAGGTAGTCTGGCTGTGTTTTAGTGTAAAGTCTAAAAGCATTTCGCATTTTAGTATTTCGTTAAAAATCGATGATTGTCGATATCGATAGTTCCTAAACAGACTTGGCATCCATGTTGAATTTGATTGGTTAGGGAGTGGCGGGTCATTTAAATTACAATAATAATTAAACCTTAAATGGGAAAAGAAAGGGGGTTTGTATTTTCCGTGTTATTTAGGGTTTTGCTTAATTGTGTTTCTACTTTTAATTTTTACACACAACATTATCAATATCAATTGAGTGAAAATCCTATTATCCCCTTAACATTTTTGAAATATATTTTGTGTTATTAAATGTCGATTTTGAATATAACGTCTGCCCATTGATTCAGATTTAACTGGAAGTTGTGTGAACATTCATATTCTTCAGATTATACAGGGTGTTTTATTTAAAACATTTAAACTAACGCCACTTCTGGTTTAAGCGAAAGTGGCCATGCAGATGGTATTGTATCCAAAATTGGCATCCGATGACACAATATCTCATCCCAAAACTTGAAAGCCATATGTTTGCATTTATCAAAATAAAAGGCTTGGTGTTGATTTTTGTTATGATGTTTGTATGAAATAATAGATCAGGACTAATATGTACAGGGTTTTCAAAGTTGAGTCTCATCATTGGGAAACTTAAGAAGATACAAGGTCGGTTAAATGAAGAGAAAGTTGCGCAATTTGGTGCTGACCAAAATGCCACCTTAAAAGTTTAAATTTTTCGAATACTTCCAAAGAGTTTTGGAAAAAAACGAACACTTGTGATTTCATTTTTATTTTTATGACTCTATTTAAATAGATGTTTCAAAATAAATTTTACATTCCCGTTGCTTCTTTTCCTGTTCTATAGGACAGTGTTATTAGATTTACATATCGACGTTTCGTCTTTGAGCTCCCATCATCTCACTTTTTTAAATACGGTTCTGGATTTTTTCTTTCTGATTTTGGCTTTCAAGGTCCCAAAACCAATTAGGTATCGCACATATTCAAAAAATTCACAAAAATAATTTTCTGGTAACTTCTTACCAAAACGTTTTTTTTTTTATCTCTTTCCAATATTCGTAAAAATGTGATACATAATTAAATTTGGTACGTCAAAAGCTCGGACTTCGTGATAAAAAAAATCCTGAGCCGTATATAAAAAAACAAAGACCAAACTCGGATTGTAAATCATATAACATTGCCATCTGCTTAAACCGGAAGTGGAGTAAATTTTGATATTTCAAATGAAACACCTTTTATATTTTGCAAGATTTGAATTCTTAACGCAATTCTTGACATAAAACTTGCATTAAATCCCATACCAATCGTTGTACGTCTTCAAGAAAATGGCGATGATTATTTTGAAATATTAAAGGTTATGTCACTTTCGGCTAAACCAGAATTCATAGGCAAATAATGTTGATATATCTAAAATCGTCATTTAAAAACACAATTTATCATTTAAAAAAGTTTAAAAATACATTATACATTTTTAGATACATTTTTACATACATTACATACAGGGTGGTGCGATTTCGACTGTTTTAACTCGTATTTCTTGACCAGATAGAAAAAAATTGACATAGGTGTCTTGGGCTCGATTTTAGAAATTAGATGAATGGTGAAAGTCCGTCATTTTTGAAAGCTTCCCAAAACGGTGTAAACATTCTTAAGGCACTTTTATGAGTGCAATCCATTGGACTACTCGGATTTTTAAAATTATTTCTAGTTTCGTTAAAAATATATAAAGCTTAATTTTTTTAAATATAAAAACATAGTTGGACAGATCTTAAAAAATTTCTTATTTTTTGCTCTTTTCAATGATTCAATTATTCATACTTATCTTTGAAATTGAGCGAGACATTTCAGTTTTTTAATTTCTGCTATAGTAGCTAAAAAATCGGCACTTGTCAAAGTCAGGTAAATGATTTATCATTTCTATCAGTAACTGATTAGAACTCTGTTTTATTTGAGAGGATTGAAAAAATGTATGAAAATTACGAGAAAGTTGACATGTTAAAGTGCTATTTCCTGTCTGGTGAAAATTCCGAGGCCTGCAAGTGAATTATATTTGAATAGATTTCCTGAAGGTCGTCATCCAGATAAAAGACTCTTTCAAGTTCTGAAATCAAATTTAACAAATTACGGAAGTTTCAAGAAGCCGAGGCCAAGAACGTATGAGTTGATGATGAAAGTGAAATTCAGGAACTAAATATATTAGGTGAGGTTTTAATATCCTAACACGTCTCATCGATCGGTAGCTGAGGTAACAGGTGTCGAGAAAACTAAAGTTTTAAAAACCCTTAAAAGCACAAATTTAAACCGTACAGAGAAAGAAAAGTTCATCATCTTCAGAATGGGGATTTTCTAAAGAAGGGTTACATTTTGTGAGTGAGTATGTGAATCAGTGCAGATAGAACAATAACTTCCATATGAATGTTATCTGGACAGATAAAAGCCGAATAGATACTTCAGGGATATATAACAGGTATAATTCATATTATTGGGCTATAGAAAACCCACATGTTAGAGTGCCCGTAAACACAAAAACGGCAAGGTTTCAATATTTGGGTTGGTTTTTTGGTGGTCGATTTTTGGGTCCCATTTTTTTAATGAAAGTTTAACCTCAAAAATTATGTGAATATTATACAAACATATGTTGCACCATTTTTGGAAGATTTGCCATTAGCGCAGGCTCGAAATATCCATTATCAGCAAGATGGTTGCCCTCCGCATATCGCACGAATTACAACTGATTTTTTTAATCAAGAATTTCAAAATAAATGGATTGGCACTAGAGGATCTATACTACGGCCTGCTAGGTCCTGCAACTTAACACCATTAGATTTTTTTTATGGGGAAGATTGAAGGATAAATTTTTAAAAAAAAGACTAGGCAAACTTTTGGTGCAATTAGACCTGTTGAACTAATAAACGCTTGTAATGCAGTGAATAAAAGGTGTTTATTATGTATAGGAAGAAGGAGCCAACTTTGAACATCTACTTTAAATTAAGTTTTTCCATAGGTTCTGGTTTTCATTTAAACTCGTTTAATTTTTTAGGCCAATTTTTTTATTATAATATGTTCATGAATATAAAGTTTGTAATTTAATTGCATTATTTTTTAGTCTGTGTTTGATAGTTGAAAAATGAAACAACTGGTATGCTATTTACCTGACTTTGACAAGTGCCCATTTTTTTCCATGACCTACTAAGCATAAATTAAAAAACTGAAATATCTCGCTTAATTTAAAGATAAGTATGAATAATAATATATCATTGGAAAGAGCAAAAAATAAGCAATTTTTTGAGATCATGGCCAACTATAATTTATATTTAAAAAAAAATAAGCTTAATATATTTTTAACGAAACTAGAAATAATTTTAAAAATCTGAGTAGTCCAATGGATTCTACTTAAAAAAGTGCCCAAAGAATGTTTACACCGTTTTGGGAAGTTTTCAGAAATGACGGACTTACGAATTTTTTTCAAAATGGCCAAAAAATGAAAACGCCCTATATCTCGGATACCGATAGAGATTTCAGGATGCGGTTTTCACCATTCATCTAATTTCGAAAATTGAGCCCAAGAGACCTATGTCAATGTTTTTCTATCTGGTCAGGAAATACGAGTTTCCTGTTAAAACAGTCGAAATCGCACCACCCTGTACATACAAACATACAGTACATACATTTTTATCTAAGAAAATAAAAGGCTTGGTAGTGAATTCGTTGACACCTGGTATAAATTATTCTGTCCTCGCTTTAAAAGTTTTCAAATTTTAAATAATATAAAAAAAAATTAAAAATATATTTAAATTGGAGCTGTTATTAGAACATTCCGCTTTGATCGGAAATGTTCGGTTTTTTTCCATATGGCCGAAGCCGAAGAAAAATAAGCAAGATTGTTATTTTACATTTTTTTAATATGAGAAATAACACAAAAATTTTATCCACTTTGGACAACCCTGCACCCGTTTGTAGATTTAATTTAAAAATTATTTTTACTTTGTTACGAGAACTTAAAGGAAGTTAAAAGTTAATCATTGTATTGTATTTTAATGAACGGGGTCACTCGAATCTAGTGTAGCCCTCCTTCACTTTGACCTAAAGAGATCTTTTGTGAATACCTTTCGTTGTTTAGTGCCCGGTAATTCCTATACCTTTAGCAAAGTTCAGGATATTACGCGGTGCAAGATAAATAATATCTCTAGGAGTAAGATATACCCCTTCGAGGTATTTAAGCCGTTGTCGGGTCAGTTGTCTGCATTCACAGAGAATGTGTTCCGCAGTTTCGTTTGCTTCATGACAAAACCGACCTTGTTCATCATCAGTCTTTCCCATGTTTTTGAGGTGATACCCCCAAGGGCCATGTCCTGTTAGGAAGTCGGTAACCAGTTTAAGTTGATTTTTTTGAAGTTCCAGTAGCTTCTTTGTGTACTTAGGTGAATGCGAAATAAATCTTTTCGCCTGCTTCTGTCCTGGGATGTTGTTCCAGTAAGTATCTTTTTGACTATTTTCCTATGTTCTAAGTTCCTCGTAGGGGTGGCCTCTAGTGGTGCCACAGAAGGGCTCAGGTCCATAGAATGGTCTCTATGCTCCTTCCTTGGCGAGTTGATCGGCAATTTCAGTGCCCTCCACTCCTTCATGTCCTGGTATCCACTCCAGAGTAACTCTGTTGTGTTTGGCCAGTTGGTTTAGAGATTGTCGGCATTCCCAGGCTAGCTTTGAATTAAAAGTGCATGAAGTCAATGCCTTCAAAGCAGCCTGGCTGTCCGATAAAATATATATGGTTGCGCCTCGAAGGCCTTTTTTGGCACATTCAGAAGAGCAAATGTCAATTGCATGGATTTTAGCTTGGAAGATGGGGGGAGCCTTGCAGAGACTTTGATAGTCTGCATCTAGGTCAAAAGACACCAGCTCCAACCCCTTGTTCCATCTTAGATCCATCAGTGTACCAGACAAGTGAGCCTTTTTCATGCTTTGGTGCATTCTCACTCATAGTTTGGCGGTCTTGAATAACCACTTCAAAAGAGCGCTGGAAGTCCCGCACTATAGGCATCATGTCCGTGGGTTTGGTCAGAGCTTTAATTTTGATTTTAAAAGTTAATCAAAAACTACAGTTTTATACAGGCTGTCCAGAAAAAATCTCACCATTCAGGGGTGACTCTACGTCCAAAAATATGACGAAAATCACTTACGTCAAAATTTCGAAAAATATTTCCTTATGAAATTATAGCCATTTTGAATATTAAAATCGCAATATTTTAAGTAGATTTATTAATTTAAATATAGTCATCCTCGATAAAGACAGAATAGTAAATTTCAGTCAGAAAAATACTGTTTACCATGTCCTACCGAACAGTGAAAATGATGTTATTGTTCGCATTTATGGAGCTTTAGCACACATTTTGGGTACTTTTGCGGGGTATCTCCGTTATTTTTAACGTTAACGGGGTGCAGTTTTCGCTATAGTATACTACTTTTTCGTGAAGCTAAAGATGCCGTTAACGAA
Organism: Listronotus oregonensis; assembly: GCA_019359885.1. NCBI lineage: Eukaryota > Metazoa > Arthropoda > Insecta > Coleoptera > Curculionidae > Listronotus > Listronotus oregonensis. Next base: position 7,826 of record JAHBCN010009336.1, on the reverse strand, counting down.
ATTTTTATAGCCCTTTTAGTTTTTAAAATACAGGCCATTTTTGAAAATATTGCATTTTGGGACCCCCTCGTATCTCCGTTATCCATCAACTTATCGAAAAGGTAAAATAATTTATGATTGATTTTTTTTTCCGTAGAATGCAGTGATGTAGATAATTTTGGATACATATTTACTATTTTTGGGTTATAAACCAAAATTTTGTTTTTTTTTAAATTGGATACCCTGTATATTTATAGACTATAAAATTTGTCTTTCTTTAAACGTTTCAAAAATATATAATAGTATGCACTTTTTCTTAAAAACACGCAAATAAATGACAATTTTCTAAAACTAAATGAATAATTTAATTGTAGGCCATGGCTATTACAAGAAAAAAAAAAAATGTCAAATATTTGTCTATCTTATCGGTTTTTTGATCAACTTTTGGTTGAATTTACAAAACCATTTTATTTTTGTTCTTTTAGTATTTTTATTAAATTAATGTTTATCAATTTTTTTAAATAATGGCAGCGCATGAAAATTATGAAAAATTTGATATGCTGGTATGTTTTATACAGATTAATGAAAATTCTGAACAAGCTTCGGAATTATATTTCCAAAGGTAAGTAAGCTATTATGGCTAGAAAATCTCTATTATCATTATATGTTTGTGCTTGTTAGATATCCAAAAGGAAGGCAACCGTTTCTTGAGATATTTGCTCGTTTAAAAGCAAATTTAGTTTAGCACGGGTCCTTTGTTCGCCAGCGTCCTAAAATATACAACAAATATAACAGGAAATGAAAATAGATCAATGTTTTGAGATACAATAGAAGCAACACCTTCGTTCTCATGTAGAAAGTATCATCCATATAAATTTAATATAGTGCAACATTTACATCCTGGCGATGCCAAGTGCCGGACACTGTTTTGTCAGTGGTATTTGCAGCAAGTTGATGGTAACGATTTATTTGGCAGACTTGTTATTAGGTCAGATGAATGCTTTTTTTTAAGTGCGGGCGTTTTTAATCGTCACAATTCCAGAAATTGGCATACAGAGAATCAGCATTTAATGTTTGAAAGGGCACAACAAGGACGCTTTGGAGTTGGAGTGGCATGTTTTATTTTGGGAAGACAAATAGTTTATAGGATTTTTGAAGGGGTCTTACAGCACGTAGGTACCTAGAAATCTTTGAAGAAGTTATTCCAGAACTATTGAAAATTAGCCCAATATAATGCTGTTTACCTACAACAAGGTGGTGCCCCAAGTCATAACTCCAGGCTCTTAGGCGCATTTCTTAATAATACCTTTTCTCAAAGATGGATAGGTACCAACGGACCTGTTAGATGGCCTCCACGATCTCCAGATCTCTAAATTTTAGTTTTTTTATGGGGCTATATACAAAATGAAGTATATAAAACACGATGTAACAGCATAGCAGAACTTCGAGAGGCAATTCATTTAGCCTTTCAAAACCTGCGAAGGAGACAATTGTTCTTTTAAATGCTATTAAAAAAATTACAAAAATGTGTCAAATTTGCATTAGAGAAAATGGTCGTCATTTTCAACAACACCTTTAATTTTTTTTTAAATATTTTTTTTAATTTGTTATATTGTTATTTTACGCTACAAAACGGTTGTTACAAACTTACTGTTATAAAAAAACTGTAAGATATTTTTGAAAATGTTATGCATTTATAAGAAGATACCTACTTGCAAGGTATTCAATTTTTTGTTATTAATATGTAACTTTTAACTGTTTATTATTGTTATTTATGGAACACCCTGTACACATTAAAAACGAAACAAGCAGTGTAAAAAACAATTTTATTCGCCGTTTGCACGCATGCACTGAACAAAATGGTGAGTATTTCGAACACTGCCTTTGTAAATTTAAATGTTTTTGATTTATTATGTGTTTAGTTAAATAATAATTTAAATTTGAACTTTAGATTTAATTTTCGAAAATTTTTTTATAAGGCTGTATTTCATAAGAAGATATTTTTCGAAATTTTGACATGAATGAATTTTGTCTTATTTTTGGTCGTAAAGTCTACCCCCAAATGATGGGGATTTTTTTTCGGGACATCCTGTAGAGTTTACACTTGGGTTGTTTATCTTTTAACATCTAAGTGATTTTGCAGATAACAATAAAACCGAACCTCATTGTTTTATTTCATGTCTGGTAATAATGAAGTGCGGAACACTCACTACAAACTAAGTACATTGTAACCTAGTAATTATTAGAGCACTTAATTTTTCATAGCGAAGCACAAGTTAATTTTATTAAAAATCATGGCACTGTTAAAAAGCAGTCGTGTTCGAAGCCGGCAAGGTAATTAGTGAAATTAAATTTTCACTTTTTTCCTAGATAGACCATTTGCATAAATGTTATTTACTGTGCGTATTTTCGCAAGAATATTGTAATAGTAAATAATAATAAATAGCAAATTTGATGAAATAGTAAAAAAATAATTTTTAATATCTAGATTAATGGAAAAATAAATAAAGTGTTTTAAAAGTAAATGTAAATTTTTTTAAATATTTTTAAACGTGCTTTGGTTTCTGCAGATTGTCCAGCTTTATTGAAGCCTCTTGGGGTGTGACGCAATGACGGAAAGCGTGTGGATGAAATAACTCTGATTCCAAGGGGATATGGTAAACAGCTCCTTTGTGACGCTACATTTTTACACACTTTAGCCAATTTCTATGTAGATAGAACATCTAAATCATCAGGTGCAGATCGTATTCTTGCTAAATATAAAAAACGCAAAAAATATGGTGAATTTTTGGACCGATATTTTTTTGTACCTTTTGTCTTCGAGACTTATGGTCTCTGGGGCAATGAGGCCAAAAGCCTGGCCCGAGACATAAATCCAAAACTTTTTAAATAAATCACGTAGCTTCATAATCCAGAAATACGTTTTGCGGTTCAAAGAGGTAACACCGCTTCTGTGATGAGTACCTTTAGGGAGGAAACAGGTTCGAAGGAGATTCTGTGCGTTTAGTTTTATAAATATATATTTTTAATTATAATATTATTATTTTATCTTTTAATTAAACCATTGTTTTAAAAATATATATTGTTTACTGTATTTACCAAATAATGTTGTAATTCGGCAGTGATGTTTATAACATTAAAAAACCAATGAAGCCCTAACTTGGGTAAATTTATTAACTCCAGTGGCGTATCGAGCGGAATCCAAACGAATATTTGTAACAAAAAATGAACGCCACTGACTGTGTGCAGTTTTTATTTTGTCTCTCAATTTTTTTTCGTATCTTGCTTATTGTTAGTTTTCGAGAAAAAAAAGTCTACTTAATTGTATATCCCTGGACCACAAAAGAAATATGAGGAAAGGTTTTTTTTGAAAAATATTATTTTTTATAATTTTTTATCAACAATTATTATTAGTATTTGTTGTTACTGTTACATAATAACAAAAGTTTGGCCCTTTTAAGATTTTATGCAATTTAAATAGAATTTTTGCAATTATTGTTATTGTTATTTCTATTTCAAGAAGCACGTTGGGTGAGTTAAAAAATTCATATTATGTTTGCGAGAGCCTTTAGAAATTACAAGGAAGCAAAACGAATATAAAAAGTATTTTCAAGATAGGGGGAAAAGTGACTAATACAAATAATCTCAAAAAACTTTTTTAATTATCGCCAGTAAAAGTAAACATTTATTTATATTTAGCTTTGTGTGTAACCAAAGATAATATTACGGATAAGTGAACCATTCAATGCTATTTTTTGATACCCTAATACTTTTAAGGACCGATCCATCGAGAGATTTTCGCGCTATCCTTAACGGAAACTGGCGTTAACTACTGGCGTGAACACATAAAAAACTTTAGCCGCCCGCTTTTACTTCGTGTTCCGATGAGAAGCGACAAACATTGGCAACCACGGTTTTTGCTGGGAGGGGCCACTTATTTTATTCGCATTTACGAAGCAGATATCTTCGAACTGATTCAAACGCCCCATTTAAATGAACCCTCATTCGTAGTAGTTTTCTTTGGTAACCAAAATTTTTCAAAAGTTATACAAACATCTTGATTAAAGCATAGGCTTTCTTACAAACATGGCAGCTTTTTAAGGCAACACAGTTTCTACTAAATCAATTTTCCTGACAATGTATATTTTAAGGTGGGTTAGACCTGAGCACGTGCAGGGCATCCATGACGCATTCGTTTGCGTTTGCGAAAAGCGTTTAAATAGGTTTATGTATATTTCGACGCACAAGCTGATCCAGTTGTTCGCAGGAGTGCGTTTATAATGGAAGACCCACGATGGCGGGTGCATTTATTTTAATGTAATTTGATAATAAAGAAAGGCTCTAATCGAGACAACAGACAAAAATTTAATACGTAACTTTTTATGCACCGCAGTACTGCACATAATAAAAACACGAGCAAAAATTTTCCATTTTTGGCAGGGCACTAGTGAATTTATGATTTGACGTACGTTGAATGTTGAATGTGTCTGGTTTTTTATTATTAAGTTACATCTGCAGGGTGCATGATAAGTTACTAATATGGAAACACATTTTGAGATAATTCGTAAACTGTTGCTGAAAAGAGCCCAAGCTTGCACATTGGGTACAATTCTTTGTGCTCCTCAAAATATCTAAAAAACATTTTTGTCTAAAATAATTAGGAAGCAATATTTTACTACTTGAAAATTTACAGGTAATCTTTTGTACCGCCCGGCATAGCAACACCGATATACATATGCATGTACATATTTTCCAGTTTCAATGCTGGCCCTAATTTTACTTTTTTCACGTCGAAACGATCCCATGAGACTTTTTATCTTTTTTGTGCTTCTGCACTATCTAAATTTGCAATATTTAAATTATTCATAAGTGCTTGCCAAGCATCTTGTTTTTTGTTTTAGAGTAATATTCTTGGTTCCTCACATCCCATAATATAAAAGTTTTTCGAATTCTTGCAATAGAAGCAAAACTCTGGTGTTACTCCACTCCATTTTCAAATTAAACTAATTCGCCCGTTGAGGTACGTGCGTTCGTAGATACTCCCAACAGTCCCAACCCCGTTCAAACTGGACGTTTGCGAACCAATTAATTCTTTTGAGCATCGCATCGAGACCGACAGCTGGCGGATCGCGCCGATGCTATTCGCGCATAGAAACACACAGCATGAGCGTGCGCACATAACCGTTTACACTTGAGCATTCGCGGTGGATCAGTGCGTGCGTGCTCAGGTCTAAACGCACCTTTAGAATTTATCTTCACATGACCCTAAGCTATTTTTAAAGAATTTTAAGGTCGTAAAAATATTTTTTTCTTATATTTTCATGTGTAAAAAAAATCTTTAAAATATTAATAAATTTCAGATCACCCTCTATACAGGGTGTCCGAAAATGACAATAAAAAATTTAAAGGTGCGATTCAACATAAAAAATGAAAAAAAGTTCATATTAACATAGGTCCGGGAATGCTTCCAGAGGGAGCTACAGGCCCTTGAAGATGGTGTCATAAAAGTGGTTTTTATTTAATTTATTAGGATCTACTTACAAAACAGGAATTAACTTCTACGTATAATTAAGAGTAATTAGAGGTCACTTTTTGAAAATATCAGGTGACCCATATTGCAACCAGTGGCGTGGGAACAAAGGGATGGTTAGTTATTTAGGACGACTGCAGTGCGTAAATACAGTAATTTTGAAAATTAAAAATTAAATTTAAAAATGTACCCAGTGTAGTAGATACCAGTAAATTCAATTTTTTTTGGCAATTGGTTTAAAAAAATTATTACATTTTAAAATAGTATTTATGCATCTTCTTATTTTTTTTACATAGCAGGTTACTGTATTTACGCACTGCAATCGTCCTTTTAAGGCCATTTTCCTCGAAAACAGTAGACTATACAACTTTATACCAAGGAAACCTTTTTTACGTAAAAATGTTTAAAGAATCATAATTTATTTAAAAGATTGCGAAAATACACTCGGCGAAAAAAAATATGACCTTAAATAACTAACCAACCCTTTGTTTCCACGCCACTGGTTGCAATACGGGTCACCTGATATTTTTAGAAAGTTACTTTTTATTACTCTAATTTATACGTAAAAGTTAATTCCTGTATTGTAAGTAGATCGTAATAAATTAAATAAAAACCACTTTTATGACACCATCTTCAAGGGCCTGTAGCTCCTCTGGAACCATTTACGGACCTATGTTAATATCTTGTTATGTAGAATCGTACCTTAAAATTTTTTTATCGTCATTTCCGGACACCCTGTATACATGGTGTTAATTATAGTCTGGCAACCGTATCTGTGACAGTGCGGCGTCGGTAAGGGGAAGAAGTGTAAACAAAATGGCGTACTTCATTATAAAATACAGGCGTGGATTTTCAAAGTTCAAAATATTTTGTAAAATTGTTTAAATGAAATAATTGTACTAACATTTATGTTTTATTTAAAATATATTTTAAATGTATAAATGTCACCAAAAAATATAAACGAAATTAAAGATTTTTCCTCTGAAGGGGTTTTTAAATTTTGTTAACAAAATAAATTTTATGGAAAGAATTTTTTAAAAAGCAAAAAAAAAAAACGTGCAATTCAAATTTTAAAACTTACCCATGTCTCGTCCAAATAAATAATTTTCCCCTTGGCGATATTTTCGTATTTCATGTATATATTTGACCCAATGTAATATATTAGGACGCTCCATTATTTTTTTATTTTGAAATTTACCAAAAACCGTTTGATATTAGTAAGTCCTAAGTGTTTCCTAGAATATGAAAAATTTAAATCTTCTCGCAATTTTTGCATTACAATTTTCTACTTGTCGGACAACTTTTAATTTAAGATAAAACCTATTTATCATATGTCTTATCATTGAAAATCAAAATTTTTATTCTTTTCGACAAGAGAAAGCGCCGTGGTTTTTTTAGGACTGGATAACATTTGATTGGGTTATTTTCCAACCGTTAATTTTTCTACAGTTGATACGGCAACCCGGTGTAAGAGATACCCGATCAAGCTTACGTTTAAGTGGCAATTTTAAAGAATTGCCTGCGGCTTCTTCATCGCAAACCCTATTAACAAAATAAAACAAAAATAAAATGGACAAAAGTGTATTTAAAAGTAGCTTTTATTTAATTTATGAAAAGCTGTATGCTTTATTCTGTGTATAACAGTGTTAGTTCTGAAATAAAAGCGTATTACTCAGTCTTTATTTAGTGACAAGCGGGTAGCCTAATCATCGAGACATGCCCGCTTTCTTTGTTACTAGTAAACAGCTTAATGAAAACAATACTTTTTTCATATTTTTGACGTAAAAAATGGTATAAAGACGAATCAAGACCCTCTTCGTAAAAAATGTTGCAAACAGATGACTTGCTAAATTTAGTTGCCGCTACATATTATAAAGCTTTCCTTTTCGTATATTTAATGTTTAAACCCAATAGAAAAACATAATTACTGTTTTTTAAGATTATTACTTACCCATAAACATTTGTTATTACTTCTTTGTTTTCCATGTAGTGTCTTTCCGCGAGTAAATTTGTTCATTTTAAAAAAATATAATACTATTGAAATACTATTTAAAAATAAATAAGAACTTAAAAATGTATATACAAGGTAGAAAAACAAAACACAACAAAACAAACAAATCCCAAAACCAAATTTAACACTTAGAAATAAGGATAAAACCTTCGACCTCCGACACTTGAATGTTTAAATATTCGACATTCCAAGGGGAACCAGAAACAGCACAAAACTTCCAATCACAAGTAAATTTACCCCATAGAAACAAAACATGGACAAGCTCCACCAAAAAGTTTTTTATTCCCGGGGAACCTTTTTTTGATG